>PVKM010004575.1:0-51410 GCA_004027735.1 Carollia perspicillata
AAAAAAAAAAAAAAAAAAAAAGAGACATCCTAAGGGATCCAAAGGCAATATCCCCATCAACAGACCCAAGAGAAGGGGCAAAGATGACATGATGTCACCCACATGCCCAGCATCCTAGTCAGAGATCCATTATGAGAAAAGACATAAATACATAACAATGAAAAAAATCTATATGAATTAGCTATAGTAATCAGGGTAGTCTCTCATTTAATATTATAAAAGTAATATTTAAGAAAAAACAAAGATTATTTTGACAGTAAGTTTAAAAATATAATAAATTAGAAAAGATTCTCTCCCCCAAACCAATAATATGTAAACAAGAAAGAATGGTTTAATCAGAGGGCAAGAAAAGTTCTTAGAAGTTAAAAATATTAATGTAAAGTATAAAGAGTTGAGTTTTAAATGAGTCGTTTTGCAAAAAAAATATTGTATACCTAATGAAGAGAATTTTCACCATAAAAGTACTTACTTATTTTAATCCCATAAGACAAAACAAAACAAAACAAAAGAATCACATCCAGTAACTTTATTTAGTTGCTTCAATGAGACTTCAAGGAGGTAAATAACACTCCTTATCTTTCAGAAAGAAAAAGAAGTAGGCGACTCAGAAAGAAATCACATTAGCACTCACTTATCTTAATAAAATAAGTGTATGTTGGAAGAAAATAGAAAATGAGTCAAAGTATGAGAAAATTATTTTTACTGTAGAATTCAGTACTCTGCAAATTAGCAATACAAATAGTTTCTCCTAATTATCAATACAAATAATATTTTTAGATATACAGATAATCAGGTATATTACATTTTTTGTACCTTTTCTAAAGCATGTTAATTGAGGTTATGTGGAGTAAAATGAAGAGGAGAATAAAAGAGAAGAAGTTACAGCTGCTAGGATACTCTTCTAATTTCTGGGCATAGTAAGAGAGATCAGAGTATGGCACATTTGTAGTAGGTAGAGAAAAATAATCTTTACGGATTGCAATAGAAGATTAAAAGTCCTTCAGGAGAATACCACTAGGAAAAACAATTATAAATACTACAAAGAATGGTACTAGTTATTTTTGAGGATATGTTTAAAGCTTATATTATAGCTTGTTCATCAAGAAAAAAAAAGTCAGGCAAAAACCTCAAGAGAAAAGCAGTTGCAAAAGAATACCAAATCAAAGTAGAAAGCAAATTGAAATGCTGGGTAATTTAGACAAAGACATTGTAGTGCCCGATTTTTAAGGTTAGGTTAAAGTATGCTGCAGCTGGCATACACCTGACATCTCGGTGGCCTAGCAGAGATTTATAGGTCGCCGGTCAGGGTCTGTCCTGGGCTCAGTGGGTCTACAGTGTGACTGCCTTGCAAACAGGCCCCAGGGATTCAGCTTGCTTACAACTCATCATCATATTATCTGGATACATGAGGAGAATGTGCTGGAAGATTACATAATAGTGTTGCTCTAGAAAAGACACGGCTTCCATTCAATGGTAGGATCTGGTTTCATGTGACTAACTTTAAAAAGCTTGGGAATTGAAAAGAGTACGCACACATTCAATGAATAGTAATGCTCCCGCCACAGAGTATAGAACATGAAAATCAATTTGACTTTGACACCTGAAAAATTTTGTCTAACTGCTACAGAGAATCTGGCTTTGGACCTGCAGAGAAGAAAATTAATCTCAGCATATTTATTGGATCTGCCATAATCAGTATCATTGTAGCCATAAGAAGATAATCATTTTCATTGCTTTACACTGTAGCTAATAAAAAGTTTAATTATAATTTTAAAGCAAAATTTAATAAAAAATATGAAAATACTTTAATGAAATAAAGGTTAACTCAGTTGTTAACATGGAAGTTCACAAGAGAGAGGTAAATAGAAGGAGAATTATTAATATCTATGTCTTACATATTAGGTGATCAAAAGTACTGCTTACACTTAGTGGAACATGAAAGAAAAGGGTAAGTCCTTCAGATAAACAACTAAAAACTACTGTATAAGTATGGACAACTGGAAGACTAAGGTAAGAAAAGCATGACATGGTGCGTGTTAAAACTTGAGCATTTTTCAGAGTGAAGGACACTAGTTATTTTTTAGTATGATTAAGAAAGACATGAATATTATCTAAGATACAGGGGAAATCAAAATAATTAAGAATTAAGAATGGAAACATTTAAAATCATTGCTATGGCAAGTAAAACTGGAGAGCAGAAGGGCAGGGTGGAAGATAGTATATATTTATTATGTTTGTGTATCATTTAATTGGAACAGGATGACTTATGGGACTTTCATTATTGCAGATGAATTTCTGAAGTCCCAAAGCTGAAGACAGTGAGTTACTAAGGCCCCTTCATTTTCGTGAGAATTGTTGGGAACCAGAGTGTCCATAGGACAGTTCTTTGATTCTTAGGCCATCACCCACTTTCTGGATATAAGAAAAATAGAATGACAATTTCAAAAGTAGGGAGCTTTCCAAGATTCACCAGCACTGCCAATTTGCTGATACAGAATGCTAGGATAAGCCATGCTTTCTCCACAGGAAAAGGGTAATGATTTTTCTGATCCATTTTAAGACAAATGAAGGGAGGATTCAAGAGTATAACTAGGAAAGATTGGGTTCGCCTGTCCAAAGTGACTGATGTAATGCCTCTGCCTGGAGCTGGATGGTCCGCAGAACCACACAGAGTAGCATTAGCTGCTACTCTACCTGAGAGGCTGAAACAGGCTTGAGAATATGATATTTGTCCCTGGAGTTGGGAAGTTACAGGAAGAAGCTTCTTATAAATGCACCTCAAATAAAAGCCTAAAGATGAGAAGCTGGGTGGAACTGATGGGGATGTGATATTAAAGGAGAAGCTAAGACAGATGCATCTCTCTTTCAGAATCTCATCAGTTTTACAATAGCCTTAGTGGGCACCAGAGAAGGAAGCCTGGATGGGCCACCTAGAAAGAACACAGCAAAAAAATGGGTGGCATGATGTGGTTAGACAACTGCAGGAGTGTACTTTTTGTGATTGTGCCATCAGAGGAGGAATGAAGGAGAGGTCATGGTAGAGTGGTTTCCCACTTCAGGGGATGGTTTCATTATTCATGTACTGAAGGTGGCAAGTCTCAGGGGAGCCACGATCACCCTGTAAGAGAAGGAGGCAGCATTTGGGTGTGTGTTGCTAGAGAGCACTGTTCCAGAGGACAGCGTAACCTGTCAAATGGGACCTTGTCCTTTGGCTTTAATCACTCTCCCCATTTTGTCCCTGGAGAATAAGACTGAAAGACTACGATAAAAGGGCAGATCTTGTGATTTTCATTATCTGGACAAGTTAAAGAGCTTGGGTCAGTTGAGAACAGAGAGATGAATGTGAAGATTTAACTAAAATGTGAGATAACAGTTGTATCTTTAGTTGCTACAATTTACTAGAGTGAATATGCTTTCATATCTATTTTTATCCATCCTTTCAACAAATGGCCAGCTCGTCGTGAGGGACACAGAATGCCAGGAAAACAAAAGAGATGAAGTTGTTGTCCTTAGATAGTTACTAGTATGGGCAGGGGGAGGGCTAGATATAGTAAATGAATGCATAAATATTAGCAATTACAAATACGTTCAATAAAAACTACAAAGGAAAAACAATGGGTGTCCTAATAAACAGATGTTAGCACTGAGACCTTAAGCATGAATGAGATTAATGAGAGGAGAGGTGAGACCAGCAGAGGTATTTCATGTATTTGTTCATTCTCTGTGCTGATATTCTGAGATCAGAAGATGTATTTCATATGAGAGGAACAGAGAGATTAGATTTCATGACTCTCCACCAAAGTAAAAATTTGCAAATATGTTTCCCAACATCTCAATTATCTTTGTGCTGCTAGTTGTAATACACATTTTTTTCAGAGATATCATTTCTGCTTCAGAAAGAATATTTATATTGTTTCATCTGAGCTTTATTGTTTTGGGAAAGAAAACTCAGAGAAATGAATACACACGTTGAAAGCAGGACACACATCAGAAAGTGTGTGGCTGGAGTGACCTCTGCCCTGACATCTTGGGCAGTGTTCTTTTTCAGCAGGCACACACTAATGCCTCGGGATCATGCAGATGATAGTAGACAAAATGCAACTGCTTTTTCCCTCTCGATCTGTATACCTTCTACTTGGTTTAATTTGCTGGCAAAAGAGAGATTGCAGATTTTCATTATTTAAAACACTGTGATTATTCTTGCTAAGGAGCATTAGTAAAAATCAAATCAAAACTAATAAATACAAAGAGTAAAGAATAAAACACATTAATGACTTTTTAAATAAAATACTTGACTAAGTATAATAAATAGTACTTATTTTTAAGAGTGTTTACAGTTAAGAAACTTGAATGCAATCATCTTATTCTTGGAAAGCAATGCTAATGAACCAATCACTTATGGTAATAATAGCTTCTTTCACTATTTACTGTTGTTCACATTGACGAGACTTGATCGAATAGGTATTTATTAATAAACATCTTTGGCATTCTATCTTGCACTTAATATTTTGTTGGAGCACATTTATAAAATCCTAAATGAAGTCCCTATTGAATTTCTATTTTCAAAGTCCAGTTGAAGAATAAAAAGATATTCCATATGTTCAAAGGGAACAGATCCCTATTTTTCTCAATTCATTGAAATGTTTAGAAAAACAAGTAACATGCCTGAATTTCCTCAGATATTGACTTGTATGGCTCATTTTACCTTAAAAAAATTGTTCAATGGTTCCTGATATCTTTTTTCACCTCTTGTCTGAATAAATTTTTAGTAATTTATTTTATATCTGTACTAAGAACAATTGTGAATCATACATTGTTAAGTAAAAAAAAAATTAGCCTACCTGTGGAATTTAGGCTTATCATAATGATTTTAGCCATGAGTGTTGTGTATGTTTTTATCTGCATCTCAGTTTTAAAAAAATGGTGTACATCACTACTGAGGAGCCAAAAGCAGCAAAGACACACAAATATGCCGAACTAGAGTCATTTCGATCATAGTTTATGAAAAATTTAGAAAGCTGAGCTGGCAAATATCATCTTTTGAATTATAGAACATATACTACAGACTTTTCTAAAATCACCACTCTGGTTTGAATTGATTTCAAATTTATAGTGAAGAACAAACTCTTCCAATAATATATAGACTTCATGTAAAGAATGTAAAAAAATAGCATACGTTCTGTGTTTTGCTTTAGTCTGCTTTTTTTTTTAATTTTCACCCAAGCATATGGTTATTGATTTGGGGGTGGGGAGAGAGACGGAAATACTAATATGAGGGAGAGACCTATTGTCTCCCACATATGCCCTGACTGAGGATCAAACCCACAAAACTAGACCTTATGCAGGGTGTCCAACCTGCATCCTGCAGGCCAGCAAGCCGCCTGCAGCCCATGATCATTGTGAATGTGGCACAACACAAAATCATAAATGCACTTAAAACATTATGAGATATTTTTGTGATTACATGTCACGATGTATTTAATGTGTGACCCAAGACAACTCTTCTTCTTCCTTTGTGGCACAGGGATACCCAAAGGTTGGGTACCCTAGCCTAATGGCTTAGAAGACCCACAGCCTATGTGCCCTGACTAGAAATCGAACCCGCAACCTGTTGGTGTATGAGATGATGCTCCAACCTTCAGAGCCACCTGGCCAGGGCTCTTTTAGTCTGATTTTGAGCATATTCTTCCAAATTGTATTATTCATGTTTGATGATGCTCATGAAGTGCAAAAAACATCATTTGTGGTCTTGCCATACCTGGTCCACATAAAAGATACTTCTGGCTACCCCTGCAAATGCATATGCACATTCTATGGCCAACGTGTTTGTTACTGCAAATATAGACTATAGTAAGACATTACAAATTTCAAACACAGAACTGTCTTTGGAATGGATCAAACCTTTTGACCCTCCCCTTTCTATTTAGTGCTTTAACATCTGTCTGTATTCTCCCCTAAAAAGGTGGATGATTTGGAGTTTACTAAATATGTAGAAAATAAAACCTTAGGGGGAGAAAGAGTAGAAGGAAAATCTTAGAAACAGTGGCTTTAAATCAAGAGTATTATTAAATATTGTTCAATGTTATTTGAACAGAAAGTAATTATGCAGACTAACAAATGCAAAACAATTCAAAGCAAAATTAAAAACATTTGACTACATGTCTCTTGGTACCAGAAAATATTGATATGTTAAGTTCTTGCTTTCCTTTTTTTTCTGTAATACTATATTATTACAAATATGCAAATATCAGAGATAAAATTTATTGAGTGCTTGTACTTTAGCAAGAACTATAATTATGCTATTTCCTTGCTGCTCAGCCCAGGACACATATTAATATTACAATACAGCAGCTTTTTTCTTCCTTCCCTAAAGGTATACATAATAATGGTAAAGTTTCAGTCGATGGTAATTTAGATGAGATAAAATACTGCTTGTGGGGTGGCTACAATTTTCTGATAACAACTGAGCCTCAGAGAGGCTCAGAGAGATTTACTATTTTGCTTAAGATCACAATGCCAGTTACATGGCTGAAATGATATGCAAATTAAGTCATTTAATTTTAAAGCCTTTTCTTTTTCCACCAACGGGGAATCAGAAATAAATAAATATAAATATGAGTACTAGATACCATAGACTTTTCCATAAAGAAGGCAAGCAGAACCTGCCAGCTTGTGTTCTGTCTCTGTAATCTTTTATCTGCATGTCAATTAAGTTTTTCTCTAACACACACACTCTATATATTTTTGTGCATAATTTTGTAGGTATTAAAAGAAAATCAGAAGAGAGTATATCAGAAGCTGCTAGGCCACATGCCTTTTTTAAATGGTATTACCTTAATTGATTTCATTCACTTCAAATTACACATCTATATGTCCATATATCTACTAATAAGATATTTTAATTATCATTATATTTTTTAAAAATCATGTCTTCTTAACTAATGTAGTATCTTCTTGAACATTTACTTTCCTGTTTGCATTTGCTCCCCCAGCAACTTTGGTTTATATTTATGACGGCATTTAATGAATTTCAGTTGTAATGATATACCGTTGATTTTTTGTTGTTGTTGTTGTTGTTGTTTGTTTTATTTTTTTGGAAGGAGGATAATGTGTATTCATCACCATGGCTTAAAAATGCTGTTAAATAAATGCATACAAAAATGGAACAATAGAGATGCTAAACTCCCTCAGCATCCCCAATAGAGATGTTAAACATGAGGGTTGCCCCATGTGTAATTCCAGTATGATGTTATAGCCTGAACCAAATATACAAAATACAAAAATTCTGAAATGTATGGCTTTGATGAATGTGTTTGAAGAAAGGAGGAGGAGATAATACAACACAGCACACAGCAGACTTTCTAAAAATCAATATTTTCTACTTTTCTAAATTCTCAAATGAATGTTAATACTAACTTCTCTTGTTTAAATACTTGCTGGGTCTTTCTCTCAACCTAATTCAGTTGTGTTTTTTTTTTTTTTTTACACTCATTTTGTATACTTTAAGAGTTCTGTGCTTTCTAAAATGTAAATTAATCTATCCTTTTTGTCTTTGGAATTTTACTCTTCACCTATTACATGAACTACACATCAAAAGTTTAGATATACAGTAGGTGCATTTAAACAAAAATGTGCTCAGAAAGACTTTAGTGTGAAAAGCTATAAATACGAATATGCTAACAATTTTTCATTTTGTCCAAGTCATGGAATGAATGCACAATGAATAAATTTTGCTATACACATTTTACTTTTATACTTCAATCCCTAGTGCCACTTTAAGGGTATTTTAAAAGCTCATGAAAACCCCAGAATATTTTTTTCTTTTTTCTAGCAGAGTGCCCAGTGAAGAGGAATTTTTTTGGGGGGTAGACCATGGGGTCATGGGGTTATTTATGAAAGTAGGAATTTAACAATTTTTTGAACTGGTTTTGTTTGGGTAAAATTACACTTTAGAAAAACAAAAGCAAATCAATCTTTCCTTGAAAGAAATTCAGTGTCATCTTAATCTGAGAGTTGAAAACTGAATTATTAATTATTGCTGTTTAAAGTACAGTAAAATTGGTTTATATTCAATTTCTGATATTAAATCATTAGAGACATGTTTCTCCCTAAAGAAGATTTGGATTAGACTATTGGTTTCTCCAACATAAATTTGATTTAATTTTGAAAAATAGCAACATATAGCAATTTACTCTTAAATTTTATGGTTACTTTATTTGGGACATGGAATTCAGATCATATCTTGTGATTGGATATAAGAATTTTGACACATGTATTTGGAATATATTTATCCTTGCCTCCTGGGCATCATCCCCACCATTCTCTGCTGTTAGTGAAGCTGGAAAAGCCAGCATTCATGCTGCCTGTCACCTACCAGACCCAATAAGCAGAGACAGGTATTGAATCTTGCTGGGTGTTTTACTCAGATGGTGGGCAATCTGAGAAGGTGGCAGGTTTATACCATAACAGACCATCTTAAATTTCATTTTAAACCAACCCTTTTTATAAGGAGAAGAAAAGAGTGTGTAAGGGGATTGGAATTCAGGGAAAAAGTTAATCGGATAAAAAAGCAGGTAGCATTCTTTTATCTGTATCCTGGGCAGTGGGAGTCTCACCCTGAAGTACAGTGGTTCAGAGACCAAGTTGATGCCTGCAGTCCTCCTGAAGCAAAAAGGTGGAACCATTTATGGTCTCCTGGAGTCAAGCTGGGTCATACCTTCAGTTCCTGGAACAATAGCTTTTTACCTGCATTAATTACTAAGCTTATTAGCTATTACTTAAACTGAAACTTTCTAACTCTTGAGCCCCCCATCATTGGTCCTGCAAGATCTCAGGTTGGAGGACAAGAGGATCATTTTACTCTGGAAGGTGGATGCTATGTAAAAGATACAGGGTCCAATAAATTTTTTATAGTGGGCTGTGAGCTAACCCTCACATATGAGAACTTGATAGGAACTATTAAAACACATGAGCCTAAGATTTTAGGGCCTTTTGATGGATTGATTGGATTCTCTCAATTTCATGAGACAGTTCCCTTAAATTCTCTAGACTGAATTGCTCTGGTTTAGAATTTACACCAAGAAAAATTTTTGTGAGGCTTGGAAGGCAGAGGAAGTTGGCAGCCATTATGCTGTGAAGGTTGTGGGGACAGGATGAAGTTTTCAGCTGTTGTCTCTGATACGCCAGCTTGCCCGGTTGACCTGGTTGGGGGAGTTACAGTATGTGCAGCTACATCAGGTTGCAGTAGCTCACATCCTTCATCTTCTCTGAGTGCTAAATGAAGAAGGTCAGCAGCCTCTTCTGTAGGTCACCTGTTCTATCAACACTGGAGTCCTTGAGAAACAAATGTGTGCTCCAGCGTGTCCTTGTCCTTACCATTTTATGTCAAGATTTTCTTCTCAACATTGGCCCTGCTGATTCATAGCAGCTTCAGAAACAACCACCTTCCTTTGAATTCTTTACCCCATCTCTCTATTGTGCAAAACCTAATCCCTGTCCTACACCCTTTCCTCCTTATCACCGAGGGTGCTTTTGCATTCCTGTGAGACTCTCACTGACCTATGCCTGTGGGCTAATAAAAGAGGCGGCCGTGCTCAGCACTTCTTATCTTGTGTTCTCTGGGGAATTTTTACAATTTATTAAACACATATTACAACCTTAATAGGATTTACAGGAATTAAGGGAAACAACTAGACACATATAGAAGTAAATAGGTACAAAGAGAACTAAGGGCCTGGAGTGAAAGGTTAAAAGCTTTGTTAAGTGACTTGGCGGCTCCAGCTAGAAACATGAAGAGTGCAGGAAAAGGCAAGGCAAGAAGCAAATATGAAGGCAGATTTGTAATGCCTGCAGGTGCTTGTATTAGTTTTCTATTAATGTCATTAGAAATCACCACAAATTTAGGACTGTACTTCCTGAAGACTGTGGACAAAAAGGGGTTACGTATGAAATCTGACCAGGTCAGGAGAAGCCTGCGTGGCAGCCTTAAAACTCAGAGACCTAAAGTAACCACACAGGATGGTCTGAAATTAAAACTTATTAACTAAAAGCTGTTCATGGCCAGTAGTCATGTCTAGGCCAGTATTTTTCCCTAACAAAGGTCTATCTTTGCCTTAACTGAGCCTGTCTGTGGTCTTTTTGCATCAATGCTAACGTGCCTTTGGAGAATCAAGGTAACTCCCCTTCCCACCCCCACAATCCCTTGGGCACAGCCACCAGAACTGAGACCACAAATCCCCTCCTTGTTATTGTTATCATGTTAATTGTCAACTGTTACCTCTCTTGTAATCACCTGTGTAAAAGAAGTATCTCTATCATTTTACTTTTTATCCAAACCCAGAGGTTTGTCCTCTTTGCTTTCTCCCACCTCCCTAATCTGTCACCAGTGGATTTCATGTAACCCCTTGTGTCTCTTCCTTTGACTGTACTGTGTAAAATAAGGTACTAAACTGCCATTCTCCAGAGCATTTCTCAATCTTTTGAGATTTTGCTTTCCAGCAATTGTGGTCAGCTAGGCCTCAGATAAACTCATCAGACGTTCTTTACAAATTTGAATGTTTCTTACACTGACGAGACCTAGAGGGATGTCAGTGTCCTTGCCTTTTCAAACTTCTAGGGGTCACCTCTTTTCCTTCATCTTCAAAAGCAGAGCTGTTGCATCCTCCCCTGACTTCAGCCTGAAACTTTTTTTCCCACCAATGGAATCATGTAATTGGACTGGCCTGTCTGGGTAACCAAGGGTCCTATTCCCATCTCAGGGTCTTTAATCTCGGTCACATCTGTATAGTGCTTTCCCAATGCAAATTAATGTAGTCTCAGGTTAAAAGGATCAGAACAAGGACACCTTTAGAGGCACCACTATTTCACCTACCACAGTGGTCAAAATTTCACAGGAAATAGTTATGATAGGAGAATCTCAGGAAAAAGGTACGCTTTCTATCAGTCAGGGAAGGTTTATGGTTTACATACATGTTAATTTGAATTCTTACAAATACGATTTTAGACATGAAACTGAAAAATGAAAATTAACAATAGATATTTGTTTCATTTATACCTTTTTTTAGAATAGAGGAGCATTTGTTGTTATATCATTCCCATTTTTTCTTTAAGTACATAGCACAAAACATGCCTCAGTTCTTGAATGAAATTATAAAATGAGGAAAGTGGAGGACTCGAGAAAGAAAGGCTAAAATAGTGCATGTATTTCCATGTAAAACCTGTGTAAATATGCCAAAGAAATGTAGTTAGTATCCCTTTAAAATTAATATTTTTATATATCTCAATTATTTTTTACTTTTACAAGTCTAGTCAATAAAAGTCTTTTCATTTTTTATTCCAAATACAAGAAAATCTATAGTTTTTAAAAAATATATATGTTTGGAGGGTTAGTCATGACAAGACTACTGCATACATAGTCAGTAGTTATTTTTCACACTCTTTTGACATAATTTTTCACCTTAAGGGTATAAACACATTCTTCTACCATGGGAATTTAACACATACAATTTCAAAACTAACAGTCTTTGGATGATAACTCTTAATACTTAATATATGTTCCTCCTTAGTAAACATACAAAGACCATAATTTAAGTTCTCAGTGAAACGATAAAAATAAAAGATAATTTCCAGTTAATTTTAAATTAAATAACATGCAAATATTTTCTTATTTTCTTTAAGAGTTGTCCAGAATTTTGCAATCTCAAAAACATCAGGTCAATAAATTCTTCATTCAAAATTTTACTGTAATGCCTGTAATTTAACATTTTACACAAATCTAAAACAATGTATCTGAGACCTGTAATGTTTTTCCATCTATAAATTACCTCACTTATTTTTCCTGAGGTAGATTTAAGTGTAACACTTTACAGATGATTACTCTGAGGCTCTTGAGTTGAATGAACCTGATCTAGTGACACTGAATTTACATCTTATGCTTTCCTACCACACTGACAAACTTCTAAGTTTTTCTAAGCATAAGCCGTTACGAGCTGTTGATCCCTAGCTCCTGCATCTGCACTGTTCCTCTTGAGGTATCCTTTTCTCATCCACTAGATCAGCAGTTTCAAACTTTTTCATCTCATGGCACATACAAATTAATTACCAAAATTCTGCAGCGTATCAAAAAGTATATATATATTTGCCTATCTCACAAAAAAAAAATAGGTAAAATTTGGATTCCTTCACACAGGATGGCTATTGTTGTGTTAGCTATTGTCATCTTTTAATGAAACAATCTAAGGGAAAAGGGGTCAGTACCCCTGACCAAATAGTCAAGCACCGCATCTTTCAAAAATTCTTTCTTCTAGATGAAAGACAGATATTTGCTTTCTACTTGTAACACGTTACTTTTAAAAATCTGAGTGTTCTTTCTCATTTCCAATTTACTGATTGGCTGTCTCCGAATCTTGCAGTCACCCATCAAAACACACTTTGTGGCAGATTACTTTTGCTATTACTCTCAATAATCTTAATCACAGTGTTTTAAATATTTTCATTGGACAAAAATGCCTGCCACCTGCCACGTGAATTTGTAATATGCTGTTGGCACTTGAGTGTAAAGCTTGCTATTCATGATGACTACTTTATTACTTCCTTTCTAGGAGATGCACAATGGCTTTATGTTACAATGTTAGAAAAGAGATGTGGGTACATTTTACAAAATTAAAAATACATTGAGCTTTAAAAACAATAATTAAAGTAAAATATTTTGAATACATTTTCAAGCACTAACATTGTTTAAGATTTTATACAAATATAAAATGTAAAAAAATCAATAAGATATATCAAAGTAATTATTTAAATTCACACTGTCACACTAAGGCTCTTACTCTGAGGCTCAACTTGGTTATTAGACAAAAAACATCCTTCTTGAAACATACCAAATTTATTCATTGTGCAGGATTGTGATATGATCATCAGTCTGCTTTGATTAAGAGGAAAGAAGAGATACCTGGCTGGTGTGGCTCAGCAGATTGAGTGCCCGCCTGCAAACCGAAGGGTCACTGATTTGTTTCTCAGTTATTGTACATGTCTGGGTTGCAGGCCAGGTCCCCAGTTGGGGGTGTGTAGGAGGCAGCAACACATTGATGATTCTCTCACTCTTTCTCCCTCCCTTTCCCTTTCTCTAGAAATAAATGGATAACATCTTTTTAAAAAAGAGGAAGGAAGATAAACTTTCTTTTGGTTACATTCTCCTTCATTATTTTACTATATGCTACTGTCAATATATTATTTTCTGAAGTTAAAAATATCTCATATCACCCTGGCTGGTGTAGCTCAGTGGATTGAGCACAGGACTGTGAACCAAAGGGTCGCCTGTTCGATTCCCAGGCAGAACACATGCCTGGGTTGCAGGCCAGGTCTCTAGGAGGGGACACATGAGAGGCAACCACACATTGATGTTTTTCTCCCACTCATTCTCCTTCCCTTCCCCTCTCTCTAAAAATAAATAAATAAAATATTTAAAAAATAAAAAAAAATCTTGTATAAATGTAGAATGAACATGTGTCAAAATGAACAAGCCAAAAACATGGCATAACTACTTCTAAGAGCACTTCAGAAAAAAGAGATTACATAATACAAATGTTGGCAAATTATTCCCGAAAGACCAAATCCAGCCCCTTAACAATTTTTTAAATAAAGTTTTATTGAAACACAGCCACGTATTCTGATTATATATTGTTCATGGCAGCTTTAAATCTGTAATGGCAGAGTAGTTGAGGCAGAGACATGTCTTGCAAAATAAGATATATTTATTATCTGAACCTGTATGAGAAAACCTTGCTGGCCCTGATATAGTATTTTAGAAAAGCATTTTCAAAAATGCCAAAAATATGATGCTAGGAGACATACAAAACTGATTTTTGTTGTATGGGGCAATTAAAGCACATTGTTTGTGGTCATCTCATCCATAGGCCTGCAGTCTCTATGTTAACATTTAACTTCATACCACCTGACTTCTGATCAAATTGTAATACTCCTACCTACTCCTAGATCTATTAAACAGTCATTTGGCATGCTTGTTAAAACACTACCTCAGTACGTCACTGAAAGGACATCCTATGCTCTCTTTTGATTTCCAAGTTAGGAATCATTTTCTTAAAATCACTAGAGTAAAAAAAACTCAATTCAAATTCAATTTTTTGTTTTTTATTCTTTTATCTAATCATATCAGTGCCCTAATTTCATTATAATTGGTTATGAAGGCTGCTAATGCACATACTGAAAGTATGAAGTGTAGTGTCTTAAAAATCCCCATAGAAATGATCCCCACTTACTATTTTCTCTCTCCATCCCTTAGGCTATGCTATTACCTTTATACCGCTGACATTTATTTTATCCTACATAATATTATATACCAGTTTGTCTTGTTTTTTAAAAAAATGTTTTTTCATGCCCTTGCTGGTGTGGCATAGTGGATTGAGCTCTGGCCTGTGAACCACAGGGTTGCTGGTTGGATTCCCAGTCAGGAGACATGCCTGGGCTGCAGGCCAGGTCCCCAGTAGGTGGCACTTGAGAGGCAATCACTCACTGATATTTCTTTCCCTCTCTTTCTCCCTCCCTTCCTTCCCTTCTGTCTACAAATAAAATAAATAAAGTCTTTAAAAAATTGTATTTATTCACTTTTAGAGAGAGGGGAAGGGAAGGAGAAAGAGAGGGAGAAAAACAGCAGTGTGAGAGAGATACATAGATCAGTTACCTCTCTACATACTCACAAATGGAAACCAGGCCCAAAAGCCTGGCATGTGCCCTGACTGGGAATTGAACTAGTGACCCTTCTGCTTGCAGACCAGCACTTAACCTGCTAACGAGGGCCAGACTCTCTCATTAGACTATAATATATTGTAGTTGGCATCATAGCTGAGTCTATGGCTGTGACTCTTTGTTATATTAGGTAGTTATATAATGCCAACTTACTTAATTTTATAAGATATTTTTTAATTTTTTTCTTAATAATCACATATCATAAGAAAAAGTATGAGATTTTGTCAACAAGTAGCATAGAATTCCCTAATTCTTACCTTAGAAATCAGGGTAGCATTTGTTTGGAAACCTTTAATACACTCCCAAAGTATTGTTCTCCTATACCATTTGTAAGAACATTTTATTGTTTTCTTACTGCCTACTAAGCTGGAGACATTTTGAAAGTGTTTTTCTTTTTCTTTTTCGCATCTTCCAAAGCAATAGAAATAATATTTGACTCTTTTGTATTGCTGAAGCAAATTCTACAAGGGCAATTTGTTGTTTTCAACTCGTTATTTAGCTTCTGCTGTGACATATATTTATAGATTCAATCATCTATTGTTGCCAATAACATTATTCTGCTGACAATTTGGTCTTGGTTCTACAAGCTATTTTAACTTCAATATCATATTTAAGTAAGAAGACATAAGTTTTTGTAAAAAAAACCCCACATTTTCATATATCTTAATGATGTACCTAAATTATCAAATATAAAAAGATTATTTCAAACACCATAAAGTATAGCTATATTATATTTAGAATTTTTAAAATATGTTAAATACATAAAAGTGAGCTTCAGATTTTAGTGTGCATAATAATTATATAGAAAGCAATTCATCCTCGAGATACCAGAAATCCACCCTGAGAGATGTTAAGATTAGAAGTCATCGACATGTCCAGAAATCTGCATTATACCAAGTATTCGAGGAGAATGTATTGTTGATTGTCTGACTTAAAATTGATAAAAATATTCTACAGTATTGTTACTGATAGTCTCTTTTAAAAATCTTAGAACAGTGTGTTAACTATATTTCTCTTCCAATATTAAGGAAAGTGGTATTTTTGTTTTTAGCCAATTTAAAATTTTGAGTTCCACAGAGAGAGAGCAGGCTGAGACCTGTTGGGTGGAAGGTTGGTATGGAAGGGTAGAGGGAATGGGCTAAAAAGAAAAAAGTCCTAGACATGAATGACAGTGCGGTTGATGCTGGTGGGGGCAGGTAGAAGAGGGTAAAGGGGATAAATGGTGATGGACAAAAAATCGACGTGGGGTGGTGAATACACATACAGTGTACCAAAGATGTGTTGCAGAATCATGCACCTGAAACCTGTATGATTTTGCTAAACAGTGTCAGCCCCAATGAATTCAATAAAAAGAAAAATGAAGTAAAGAATAAAATCATATACTAAAAAGATAAAAATAAATAGAACACTGAATCTCAGTCACATGTCCAACTGCTAAATCCTGACATAAATCTTCATGGGAATTTCAATAATTGCTCCAATCTGTCTTCCACAAGAAAGAATCCATAAAGTGGAATTATTTGTTCAGTTCTGGAGGTCCAAGTGGGAGAACCAGAAGAGTTCTTCTTTCAACTGAGGCCCTGCTCAGTGCCAATGGAAGGGGGGATGTCAATATTAGATTCTTTCTGAAGTGGAGTGTTAGGTCACTCTGGAAGAGACAGACCAAATGTGTTTCTCAAATAAGAAAATATGTGAAATAAGAATTTGGAGCAAAATCAAGGCAATAAACCAAGTAGGCTTGAAAAAACAGAGGAGAGTGAATTAAAGTAGGTAAATAGATTAAATAAGTTTTATTGATGTAGAAAATTGTCTAGCACAGGAAGTTTAAGTTGTCATTTAATCTATTCATACAGGGAAGATCTGTTCAGAGAAGATAGTGAAAGATTGGAAACTGGTCAAAACAATGAAACACAATATGTACAGGAAGTCTATGCCACCATACATTTCCTTAATGTATATAATTTGAATAGTAAATTTCATAATTCTATAAAAGGTTCTATAAAGTTATATTATTCAGAAACCCAGATGGGGGGAAAGAAACATTACATGTAACAGATTAAGAAAAGAAGAATCACATCCGACTTCTTAACAAAGCTAGAAAGCACTAACTGAAAAAATAAAATAGAATAAAACCTGTGTGATTTTTCATACAATCAAATGCTGAGAAAATCCATTGCCAGAAGATCTAAACTATAAGACATATTAAAGTAAGTTGTACTGGCAGTAAATGATTGGCACTGAACAAAATGTGTATCTCTAAAAAAAAAAAAAAAAAAAACAATAAAAAGCACTAGAGAATAAAAAAAAGAAAAAGAAGATTACAGTTAGATTTTTCTTCTTGAGTACATAGGTCTAGAATAGGGCCTAGTAATTTTTAAAGCATGCCTAGTTGATGATGATGTGCTCTGTTACCATTCCTTGTGAAAATAGTACTTCAATTAGGTTAAGAAACCTGTCTATTTTCCACTGTTTTTTTCTATCCCTACCATAATGTCAGCACTAAACAAGCAGTTAAAAGTATTAATTGTTAAAATTTTGCTTCAAATATTGATAATAATGGAGAGAGAGAAAAAGATAATAAGATAGATACATGTACAAACAAGATTAAGTTCACCTGAGGAAATGAATCAATATCACAACACAATACTCATTCACCTATACACCTCTACTACCAATAAAAGACAAACAAAACCAAAAGGCGTTGACATGAGAAAATGAAATTACTAGGTTCCAATATTATACCTTAGGGGGCATAGACTCCATACCTAAGTACCCCTAAATTAACTGGCATAACATATAAAAGAGTGTGCTATACCTATCAGTCAAAATGTCTTATTGAAATATGTTATACATGTTTCTTCCATAATTTGATCAGAAGTTATTTTATCTATTATTTTAAATTCAATAATAAGAATGTAGGGGAAGTATAGAATATAAGGAAAAGCTGTATGAAAGCAGTTATATTTTTAGGCAGGGTGAGATTTAACCAATTACTATGTTTAAATTGTTATCATTTTGACCAAACTGGATTATCATATACCCATATAAATAAATTTCACAGACTATATTAGATCTTTTTCTTTTATGATTCATCACCAAGCACCTTAACCTTCCTTTTAAAGCATCACTACACTTTAAAAATTGTTTAATAGATGTGTTCTCTGATAATGGAATGCTTGTAGAACACGGATATTTCAATCACAATAGTTTCTCCTATTCAGAGAGAATGCTGGAACATAAATGAATGAATGTTATCTGTGGTCAGAATTTTCACTTTCTAAAACCAAGTTCCTCCAGAGCTCAGGGGCAGTAGTTTGATTTCAGTGAAAGGGGCTTTTAATATGATCCTATAATTGTTTGGCTATATTGGCTTCACACTTGGATTGAAAAGAGACTTTTATTAATGTGTGGAAACTTAATTTGAATTTAGAATGAAGTTGTAGCCATCGGAGTCTTTCAGAAGGCTTTTAGTTGAGGAGGAGAAGTCTTTTAGATGAGGCGAAGCACTCCTCTCTCTACTGATCTCCATCTTACATGAATAAATTCAGTTCCTCCAGCATGACACAGAAGGAAGCCTTAACCCTAGGAATTCTTTAGAGAGCTCTGGAAATTTAGGTAATTTGGCAAAAATTGAGGGAAACTGGCTCAACTCTCTGTGGGAGGTAAAACCAATCTATCAAAAAACCACTGGTTTAATGGCCAAAGGGAATCTGTGTAAAGAAAAGGAAAAAAGTTTACTTCTATGTAGAAATGGATCAGTAAACACTAGTTTAGGATGGCTACAACTAAAGAATAACAGGCTCAGGTGTTTACTAATAGTTTTCAGATTCATTTATTAATTTAGAAAGACAAAATGATTAAGCTTTTAGTGTGTTAAGGAACTAAATTAGATATAAAAACAATTGAATGTTGTGACATTGCACTTTTGTTAAAAATATATATGTATTAAAAACAAAACACAATTTAAGTTAACAATACATATAAGGGAATTATACATGAGTTTATGGAGATAAGAAGTAATGGAATTATTGGTGCATATCAATTCATATGCAAGGATCTAGGTTGTATCTGTTTTCTTTCCATTTCTTTTGTTATAAGGCTCTTTGACAATACCACTCAAGTACCAGTTCATATATTATAAAGTATTATGGCAGGAACGAACCTTAGAGGTTACCTACTTTACCTTTCAGTACAAACTTCTCTAACATTAAATCGGCACAAGGAAAACTCCTGCTGGAAATATCTTACTCACACTCAGCTCTCATACAATGGGCATCTGATCGTTAAGAGATATATAAATTTCGCCACATCATTTTATGTGAGCCAATGATGTTGGATACACAAAATTTGAAAGAAGAAAATAATTTTGTATTTGCAATCCTAAATTATCTTTCCTTCTGCACTCAAAAGAAAGGACAAGGGACATTTCCCATGTCTAATTATGTAGGTCTCTGTGCTGCATATATTCTCCAAGTTGAAATTACTTGCCATAAACAAAAATTTGCCTCAGGACAAGGACTTGTTCTTAAATCAGCCCAAATTATATGGCATCAAGTACTGATTGGCTTGCAATAGTTTATGCAAGCAAATTAATACTCTGCAATTTTTCCTTTGACTACTAATGGTGACATTTTGTGCTTTTAAATTACTCTGTATGTTTATTTTAATTCCTTTAAATTAAATTAAATTCTGAGAAATGTGACATCTTTTTTAAATACCATAATGAGTATTTGGGATTTAAGAATAGATGATTGTTTTATCCACCACTCTTCCATCTAGTCACCAGGAAGCGAATCATTTTATTTTCTCCAGAATAGCTTGGTGTTCTTCGTCACAGTCATATTTTCAGGGAATCAGTCTGTACATTCTTGTGTACATAAATTGAGCACTTGAATTCCCATGTCTGTAATATATACCTCCTAATATACCGGAGCAAAACTTGAGAAAGATGAGAACAAGTACAATAAGTTTTTGAAATTACTTTCTGGGATTCATAGGCTGTCTTCTTTTGGGCATGTGGCACGGATAATAACAATTCTTTATTTGTTATTTGTTCAAATCAACACCATCCAAGAGTGTGAGGAATCAGCAGTTTACAATGTGCCCTTTTCTTCCAGATGCACTCTGGTCTATAAGCAGCTTGCTATCTCCCACAAAAATGTAACAGAAAGCAGTGCACAGCCGAATAGCACAGTGTGTGCAGGAGGCTCTCGGATCGGATCCCTCTCCTCATTTGCATTTCCACAAAAAACAACCAGAGTCGGAATATGTTTTAACTTCTGCCTAAACCCCTCTAAAATATTCTTCAAACTGCTTTTTTTTGTTATGTTGTATCTTTTATCTTTGTACATCTCATGGAGACCATGCATTCCTTGTGATTAGGACTTGTGGTTTATTCATAATCATATCCTAAGTGTCCAGTATAGTGTCTGTTATCTAGCTAAAAAGGAATTTGTGCTGTTGGAAAAATACATGAATTCATACTGCATGTGGCAGACTGATTAATCTGTCAATACTGCCTAACAAGATTACCAGTTATCCCTTATCTCTCCTTTCCTCTGACTCTACACATTGCCTGTACCGACTCCCAAAATACCCAACCCCCCTTTCCCTTGCTCATTCTCAACAATTATGATGCTTCTTACTTCAAAAAAAGACAGTAAATCAAAAATATTAAAACTTGTTCAACGTTCTCCCATCTTGTGTATCCACAGAGATAAAATTGTTTAAAGACAATTGACAGTGGATTTCTTCCTGTCCCAGATTATTCTGTATGTGTGTTTTGGTAATTGAGATATAATTGACATATGACATTGGGTGAGTTTGAGATACTTTAGTCATTAAGTATCTTTTATACTGCAACAGTTTAGCTTTTCTGGTGTTTTTCAGGTTGTAATAAACCTTAAAACCATAGATATAACTAAATATGGCTAAAAAACATGCTACAGAGCGGGACTTCCAGAATTAAATATTCGTAAGGTTTT
The DNA here is from genome assembly GCA_004027735.1 of Carollia perspicillata. Lineage (NCBI taxonomy): Eukaryota > Metazoa > Chordata > Mammalia > Chiroptera > Phyllostomidae > Carollia > Carollia perspicillata. Next base: position 20,748 of record PVKM010004575.1, read on the forward strand.
TAAATCTTGTGAGTTTGCCAGCAGGTTTTTCATTGACTTATTTAAAGATTTGATGTTACTTGCCTTGTTTTTTGGTCATTTCCTTATAAAGGAAACAATGAATTCCAGACCTGCTGATAACCCTTCATATACAACAATGCAAGCAATGTTTATAAAAATAAGAGTATACTTGTTGGCTATACAAGTCCAAATTTGGCATTGAAACTGATTCTATTAGTAAACCTGAAAGTTAAATACACTGCAATGATTTTCTTAATGCTGATTGAAACACATGTAAATATGAATAGGCACATTTGTATTTATATGTGTAAATATGAAAAGATAGAACTTTTTCTAGAAAACTTTGACCAGCATTTGTTTTCCAAATAAAAACCCTCCCAGCAATCTGGAGGACAGTTCAATACAAATTGGACCTAAAATCTCTAATAAGCTATTGAATAAAGATCAAATAATTTCAAATAGCCCTAAACCAAACACGAGAAGTGCTGATCATTTGTGCATGTCTAGTGCCCAATTTAAAATGAGGGATTGTTTTGGATCATGTAGATATAGACTCAACCATGAAAATAGCAGTTTTGCTCAATTGCCCTAAGAAAATGAAGAAATCCCTTGAAAAAATAAAAGATTAAGCCAGAGTGCTAGGAGCAAATTGTTAATAATCATTATGGGACTTGATTGGCTCATAAATGCTTAACTCTGTCATAATAAGTACTTCTATCTGAGGAAAGTCCCATAAAATAGTTTCCATTTGCTTACCAGAGCTAGTAAAGAACTAGCCTGGGAAGGTAGAATTTGCTTGGGGAAAAAACAATGAATCTTACTTGATGTACATTTTCTAGGAAGAAAACAAGCAGAGGAAAAATGGTGAGTGGGAAGAGAGGTTGAAATTAGTAAAAACCTGAAGTTCTGAGAATTTTTATGGAAAAATGTTAAAGATATATTATCTATAATAGGGATGAAGATTATGAAGCTATGACCTGTTTTCTTCTACATAATTGTGAAATGAAAGGTGAATAGATTTCTTAATACACAGTGTCATTGCTTCTGGCTTGCTGGGGTTGTAGTCATAACTACAGGTTGCTGTCTTAGTGTAAGACACTCAGGGTCCTAGTGCAAAATCTGCTTTCTTGCTTACCTGCTGGGTAATCCTAAGCTTATTTCCTAACTGCTCTAACCTATTCCTTCAGTTCCATAGCTATCCTTGTGTCTCAGAGTAATTAAATGAAACACATAAAGAAATTTCTGATATGCAGGAAGCACAAAATAAATAGTATTTTACATTATTGCTGCTTAATTTATCATCTAAGACATCTTAAATTATAAGATGCATTTCAATATTATAAATGATAAAGTGTGCAAAAATTTGATTTTGACAAATTTCAAGAGAATCACGGCTAAACTGGAAATAAAAATATGGCTATAGGTCAAGCAAATTAGCCTAAAATTTTATGAAAATTGTAGGCATTTGTAAGCAAAAAATATATATTTCTGTACTTGCAAGTTGAAATATTTTGATATGCTTTTTTTAAATTTTATTTTTAATATATTATTCTCATTTGTTAGATCAAGGTTTATAAAGTAAATACTTCTTGTGGTCTAATACTACTTTAAGGTAGAAATTATTACTTATGCTACTTAGATGGAAAGAATAAATGTTTTATATTTACTTGAAATTATAGAAATGCACGTGCTTAAAATCAAATGTGTTAGAAACAAAATAAAAATGATAGCTTTCAATAAAGACCTTAAATAATTATATCACTTATTAAATAGTGAAGCTAAAAAAGTTTAAGAAAAGGAACATGATTAGCATTATTCATTGTTAAAATTTACCTGCTCCTATGATAGTCCAAATTACAAATACCCGTTAACAAAATGAATAAAAGATATATAGTCTTGTACAGAAATAATGATCGTCTTTTTATACATGTAACTAACTAGTCTCCCTTTTCATTTTAAGATAAATTTCCATTGTACTGAATCTAATGTCCCTGTGCCTAGGTCAGCGCAGCGGCGCCGGATGCCTTTATTCATCCCCCACATCAGCTTTGGTTGTTCTTGCCCAACAGAAGAAGCCATATTCTCTGTCTCTTGGACAAATACCTTATTCTCTAAAAAAAAAGCCAAAACTCTATTATGCAGTTTGATGAAAGGCTCTTTGTTGGGTCACTGAAATCATTGATTCTCTCTGTCATGGTAGGCTGCATTAACCAGTAGTAAGTTCTGCGGTTCAATATTTACTACAGTCACTGTTTCTGTCATTTTTAACAGAGGGAAAATGCTATTTACTGCAGAGTTATATTCAACTAGGCTATTTAAGAACTAAACAGTACGGGAGGCTCCATGTGTGTCAGGTTTAAGGGACTATGTCTTTAAGGTTATAAACCTGTATCCACGTTCTCCGAATTGCATAAGGTGTGTAGTTAGGAGGTATTTAAATATCAACTGCATGCTTGACCTAGAACCAGCTAGTCCTTACAACAACTCAAAGCATAGTGGTAACTCAGTTCAGTACCAGGTAACTTATATTTATTCAGTTATGCTGAACGCTTTGTCCTCCTCTTTCACTGATCTCAGCAAGGTGAACTCAGGTCATGATTCTTCTTGTATTTGGTGTTCTGATCCTCTCTAAGTGCCAATCATAAGTCTGAATATTCCTGACAGTCTTATCTTCAGAATGCTTCGGGCTTGGGGAAACAGTACCGTCAGCAAAGAACACCGTGGTAGATAAGATTGGTTTCACAAAGTAAAATGCTTTTTGCCATCTAAGCATTCCTTTTGCTTTGGGATCTGTAATTTTTTTTTCAGGATCCAAAATGTGTTGAAAAAAATCAAGAAATACTCTGTTCCTGTAGACTTTCTCTTCATGTGTCCCCTCAATGCATAAACAGTACAGACTGCTTAGGTACCAGAACACCCTCTGGACAGACCCTCATTTTTTCATCATCTGTATCTAAAAATTATTCTTCCTGTAATCGGAAGACTAGTAATACAAGTTAATATTTTCTGTCCTGCAATGAAAACTTAAGATCTGGTGTCCAAGAAGACAGGAGAGAAGAAATATTATGTTTTGACTTACAGATATAATTTCATGTAGTCTCTGAATATGGTATGTACTAGAAAAGAAGAGCTAATGACTCTTCAAAGTACTATTTATGAAAAGTCTGCTGTAATTGTAGTGCGTTTTTTGACATAAAGCAGATAACAGGTTTGGTGCTATTTTGATGATTCTGTTTACATTCGGCTTCACCCATTTCCTTTATCAAATGATTGGTATTCATTGGTGACTACAATGATCTCAGCATTGTCACACATTTTTAGTTGTATACAGCTGGCACTATAAGACTCATATCATAGCCTAGGCTCAACTTTTCTTTTAAAAAATAACAGAACTGGCCACCTTTAGAGTTTTGAAGAAAGTGCTGAAGTACAGCCGGAGCACTGCCTCTCACTGTTTCCATGTACACAGAGGTGGCATACACATTCCTTCACCGATATGTTGTTAATCTGTCCTTTTATCCTCCCATGCTCAGGCACGTTAGAAATACCCTATGATTTAAACATTATGGGTTTTATCTTCACACCTCCTGAATACAAAATTTTTCATCCCATTTTTTCTGCAACATCTCTCTCTGTTTTGCTATATGCCTACATCTTCATTATGTTCATGCTTAGTAGTGACTAGATATGCTGGCATTATGTAACTGCTAAATCCTTTCCCCTATTCGCCTGACTAGTCTAGTCTTTCTCTCTTTTTTTGTTGTTGTTTTTTAATTTGAATATTCATCCCTAGCTGCTTCTCCTGTACTTTTTATTTTTAACCAAAAAGGGTTAACTCTTATAAATATTGAATTACAATATTTATTTTTATTTATGAAAGATTTTCATACTTTATACCTTATCTATCATGTGTGATGTTTAGGTTTTTAGCTTATTGGATATTTTTAATAGTTGTATTCATTTGCTCAAGAATTGCAATTTTAATTAAAAACATTTTTGTGACTTTGGTTCAATTTTTTACTTTGAATTCTGAATCTGGCACCATACTGGAAATCTAAGTTTCCCAAAAGACTAATTTCTGAATTAGAGATACTTTACAAAAGAATTTCAAGTGTAATAAAAATAGATGTCTTTTCAGCATGATATAATCCATATTTATTTTCTGACTTGAGTATTCTTTTTTTCTTTGATTAAACTGAGACAGGTGGTAACTTTAATCACTACTCATTATCTTATATTCATCACATAGTATTTTACTGAAATTCTTGTAAAATATCATGATTAGAACTATTTCAGTTTTTTGTTCACACTTCAATGCAAGATATCCATTATAGCTCAAGGAAATATTTAATCAAAAAACAGTATTACTCAATGAATAGATGAATGAATCACAATTTTGTTCATTATAATTCATTTGTGCATACTCAGAAGTAGGTAAGTAGACATGCTCAGAGCAAAAGAATTACTTTAACATGGAAATTCAAATTGTCAAAGAATATATATAGAAAATTGTTCATTTTTTTATCTAGCATTTGATTGTGTGTGTGTATAAGGGAACATCACTTAAATAAATAATATGAGTGCAAATTAATTAACAAGCTCACCATATGTATCTCCAGATATGATTTCTGAAAAGTAAAAGCAAATGAATAAATATTAGCTTTTCAAAAGTATTAGTTTTCTAAGTAATACAATATTATGGATTGACAGTGAAAGTATTATATATACATACATATGTATATACACACCATATACCATATTTGGCCATGTCTAATGCACACATTTTTGCCAAATTTTTTAGGGAAAAATAAGGATATACATTTACATGAGTAGTAGTAATTCATATCTATATAAATGTTTTTATTTCTTTTATGTATTCTTACACATTAAAAGTATAACTCTAGAATGCAATAACAATATCTGATTGCAAAATAATACCCTGGAATATGATAATCAGTTTTGTTCCTAAATATAAATGAATTAAACATTGAATAAAAAATTAAAATGAAAGATTGTTTTCTTGAAAGTTTGGGCCAAAAACATGGATACACATTATACACAGCAAAATATGATGTGTGTGTGTGTGTGTGTGTGTGTGTATGTATAAATTCAATAACTAAATTGGGGAGCCTGGATTATGATAATTACTTTCAAGGTGATAGTAAAACAATAGGCCTCTTATGATAACTGAGCAGCTTCTCTCCAATATAAAAATCCTGTTCACTTCTCCTCTTCACTTGTATTTACCAAACAAGTTAAAGTAATACTAACCTGATAATGTAAAAAAGCCTAAAGATACAACTAAAAAGGAACAGAAAAAATGACTTTTCAAAGTTTGAGGAATCCATTGATTCCATCCAAATCAGATCCCATTACTAGAAGAAGGCTTAGGAGAAAAACCAATATGAAAATAAACAAATAAGCATTTGATAGCAATCTTGTGAGTTGTTAAATATATTATGTCCATTCAAAGTAGTGGAAATTCTCCTTACATTTAAAAAAAAAAAGGTTTTAGAGAGATTTAGTATAATTTTCACTTTTTAAGAGGAAACAGTTCCATTTGTCACTCTGAGTATAAAGATATTTTGTTATGTAAAATTTTAATAAAATCTCATAAATAAGTCAAGTGAATTAAAAATGCATCTGATGCATCTAATGAGAAAGTACTACATACAGAGAATAAAAGGTTTTTCCAGAAAGACATCTTACATGTGTGCTAATTTAAAAAAAAACATCCAGGAAAAAAGATGCAATTTCTTTAAGGAAGTGACTCATGTAATGAATGGCAGAGTCTATTGTTTAAGTCTCAGAACTAGAAATGGAAGCCAGATGAAATAAATAAATTAATTAAAAAGCACAAAAGGCATAACTGCACAGCAGCATGGGATATCTATGAGTTAGTAGCTGCAGGACATGTTATGTAAGAAACACATTTGTATGTAGCTAGTGTAATGATAAGGTGAATAGCTGACTTGGACACATATGAGTAATTATTTCAAAATACCAAAGAGCATTTTGTTTCAATTAGTTATGCAAGTTTAGCAATTGGCCAGACATAAGAGTATTAAGAAGATAGATGGTGATCATGCTGATCTTCTGTAAAGAACAAATATATCTGGTATTCAAAATGCTCCGGCGATCTGTATTGCTAAGAACTTACAGATATGGTAATTCATGGAGGACTGAGGTTTGATTACACCATTATTTTTTTTAATATTTAATTCAAATTGATAGCCAAACATCACAAGTAAATGTAGCCCATGAGAAGAGGACAGCAGGAAATGTGGGTGTTTTAAGCTGCGATAGCAGTGCGTATTATGCAATCTCTAACACAGGATGAAACAGTCTAATTCTGCGCTTCTCAGGGAAAACTAAATGCCAGATAACATTTATCTTGCAAAACCTTTTGTTGATGTGTGGCACAGAATTAAAGTTGCTCATTATTCTTTTATTAGGGTAATTCAGTTCTGTTGCTATGGGGTAGACAACAGGATGCAGAAGTTTAAAAGACATTATTTTTCTAGCACTAATAGACAAACACTTAATACATAATGCACTTAACATACTATGATTTACACAAATTACCCCCTGGTTTTGTTCCCAGCAGACATATCCTGGCATCTCACGGAAATGAAGATTGGAACATCTGTTCTATTATTGAGCAAATCTCTTCCTAGAAGTTGTTCTGTAGCAATACCATATGGAGGAAATGTTTTCACATTTCTCTCATTCATTAGACATTGCATGAAAAGACTTGTATAATTACTAAAGAAGAAAAGAGGGTAAAATGAAACCACTTGTAACATTTATTTCCTCATGATAATATGAATACACTATTTTTTTATCATGCACATATGCGTTGTTTGCAAAGGTACACTTATTCTTTATATTCAGAAATGATTGCAGAGTATGAAATTGAACATAAATTAATAATAATAATAATTGTTAACACTGCTATTGCATCTACTGTGCACCAAATATCGTTCCAACCAGTTCATATATAATAATTCACTTAACCAACACCTGGGGTGGGTGCCACCATTTCCTCAATTTTGGAGTGAGAACTGAGGCATTGAAAGGCTAAGTAAGCTACTAAGTGGCAGCAATAGTCAGTTGGATCTGTGTCATTATCCACTACACATTTATTCCTGAAAGGCAATAATTAAGCAATAAAATGGAATATTTTGGATAAAAATGAAATGAATTACATTATAATTAACACTATAAATATGTGGATTTGTGTTCAAATTTATATCATTTGGCATTAAGCATTAAAACCCAATTCTTTGCTACAAGTTCTGTTCCATTATTAGGTCAAATTCAGATTTGTTTTAAAATAGATGCATAAGCACATTTTTCCAAATGTTTTCAGAATATGTAAATATTTATGGATGGATTCTATCAAAAACTCTTGTGGTTAACTCAAACAATGACTTTATAAAGGGGCTAGATAATCATTTGTGCTCAATTTGGTTTATTTAAAATAACATAAATTTTCCCCACTTTTGATGATTTAGTTTTAGGTGTTAAAAACATCAAAACAAAGTTGTAAATTAGAACTCTGCAAACAATTTCTATTGTCTCGGTCTGTGAATTATGTTTTCCTTTATCCCATCATCCACAAGTGAAAAGAGTACTTCAGGACCAGGTCTGGTATTTAATGTTTCCTTTCTAGTAATCGTTACCCATTATGAACACACATATTGGGTTAGACATGGTCGAGGAAGGCATGGGCTGTTCCAGTCTCTTCTGATAGTGTTTCCGCACTGAGCTTTTCTCAAATAAGACCATGTTTCCTAATACAGATTTATTTCACAAAGGTCTCAATTACAGATTAAAGCATTAACAAAAGCATGCATTTTTGGAAACCAAAGTTTCTCATAATATAGTGGAAGCAACAACTCAGTGAGAATAATACTTTTCTTCTAAAATGCATATTTTCAAGCCTTTACCATGGACATTTGAGGTCATTGAACATAAGAATCTGCAAAGGTAGAAAGGATGCCAGGTGATTCTGATCCACGGCCACATTTTGTCAACACTTCCCTTAATGTGTCATTTCTCAGTATGTGCAACTCCCTGTTCTCATTTAATGATGCCCATATACGTCTCAAAGGTCACAATAAGTGCTAGATATTCCTTGATGCTTGAAATTAAGCCTATAAATGATTTTATTACTCCTCACTCTTGATAAAATTTAGTGAAACATTATAACATATGCTTAACCTGACTAAGGAGAAAGTGGCTAAGAGCTTTGCAGTTCTGCAAAAACTGAGTCAAATATCAATTAAGTCTATTGTAAGGATCAAAATCAGGATTATGAATCTTTATGCCCCTTTACTGTAATTAATTTCTGCCCACTATGTATGCTTTTAATTTCTGATTTCCTTTTCTGACCTGAAATCTGGTGATCAGTTCTGGGATTATTGTTAAAAATTCAGAATGTTTGCTACTACAAATCCAAAATAAACTCTTTTGGAGAAGCATAGTATTTTTAAAAAGTGATTGTTTAAAGATTTTATTTATTTTATTTTTAGAAAGAGGAGAAGGGAGGGAGAGAGAGGCAGAGAAACATCAATGTGTGGTCGCCTCTCACATGGCCTCCACTAGGGACCTAGCCTGCAACCCAGGCATGTGCCCTGACTGGGAATCGAACTGGTAACCCTTTGGTTCGCAGCACACTCAGTCCACTGAGCTACACCAGCCAGGGTGAAATATGGTATTCTTATTGTGACAATTATTTAAGTAAAGTAAGTTGATCTCTCAAATACTATGGGTTTGGGATTATTACTATTGTTGTTTTTGTCATAATCATCACTAGTATTATTTTCATTTTGATAGGCCTCAAAAGAAGAGGCCCTATATTCTGAAGAGGAGGGAATAAATAACATTCTAAGACCTAGAATAGATACATTTCCACTGTGAGCTTTCTCAAGAAATCACCAGATTGTCATCATATTGCTCTTTTGTGAAAAATATATTACAGGTTTGATGGAAATTAACAATAGTCTAAAAAAATGAAAAGAAAGAAAAGAATACATAGTGGGTTTTTAAATATTCAGAATTTGCATTTAGAAACTGGCCTTCGATACTTCAGACAAGGGTTTAATCTTCAAAATATGTAAAGAACTTACACAACTCCACTCTAAGAAGCAACCCAATTAATAAATGGGTGAAGGACTTGAACAGACACTTCTCTAAGGAGGACATACAGTGGATCCAGAGACACATGAAAAGATGCTCAATATGGCTAGCTATCAGAGAGATGCAAATTAAAATCACAATGAGACACCACTTCACACCAGTAAGAATGGCCATCATTAACAAAGCAACAAACAACAAGTGTTGGAGAGGATGTGGAGAAAAGGGAACTCTACTGCACTGTTGGTGGGATTGCAGACTGGTGCAACCACTATGGAAAACAGTATGGAATTTTCTCAGAAAACTAAAAATGGATCTGCCTTTTGACCCAGCAATTCCACTGCTAGGATTATATCTTAAGAACCCTGACACACCAATCCAAAAGAACCTATGCACCCCAATGTTCATAGCAGCACAATTTACAATAGCCAAGTGCTGGAAGCAACCTTGGTGTCCATCAGTAAATGAATGGATCAAAAAGCTATGGTACATTTACACAATGGAATTCTATGCAGCAGAAAGAAAGAAGGAGCTCCTACCCTTTGGGACAGCATGTATGGAACTGGAGAGCATTATACTAAGTGAAATAAGCCAGGTGGTGAAAGACAAATGCCACATGATCTCACCTTTAACAGGAACCTAAACAACAAAACAAACAAACAAGCAAAATATAACCAAAGACATTGAAATAGAGAACAGGCTGAGAGTGACCAGAGGAGAGAGGGGAGGGAATTTCAGGGGAAAAGAGGTAGGGTTTACAGGAACAAATATACAGGACACATGAACAAAAACTAAGGGGGGTAGAAATGGGAGGGAGGTGGGAAGCACTGGGAGGGTGGGCTGGGATGGGAGTAAAAGACAGAAAACTGTACTTGAACAATTAAAATAAAATTTAATAAAGAAAGAAAGAAAGAAAGAGGCCTTTACTTAATTCAGAATTCTTCCGGATAATAGAACTATAACAGATGTATAGAAATTTTGAGAAAGAACATTTTAAATAATTAAAACATAAAAATTTAGAGTTAGAAACATTGATATGTAACAAAATAAGCTTTTCTATCATTCTTATTCTCGTCCTAATCAAACATAAGCCTAAATAGCTCTAACTAAATTTCAGAAACTCTATTGTAAACTATGGATGTATCTTTCTTCTTTCCTACCTTCTCCTTCTTTCCTTCCTGCCTTCATTGCCTTCCTATCTTTCTTTCTTCTTCTCTCCCTTCCTTCTTTCATATCCATGTTTACTTTTTTCCAGTTAATGTCATAAAAAGGAGAGTTCAAGTTGCTCCTGTATGTAATAAAATGTTTTCTTGTTTTGGGAGTGAGATTTCCATTAAGTCCATCCTATCATCAACATTCTTTGAGGTAATGGCCTTCTCCATTAATCAACACATACCTGTAAGAGAATCTGTTAAAAAGAGTAGATCGGTTAAGCACAACTGAGAACAGTGGAGCTTCTATAACTTTCCAATTTCCTGCTCACCATCCAGCAATAAACATAACCCCCCTCCAAAATTATCCCTCTGTCTTTCTCTCCCGTCCTCTCTCCCATCTCTTTTTCTTTCTATCTCTCTCTCCTCCACCTCAACTCTTTTTGCTTTGTAAGGTAACCTATATTAAAAGCTTTTTAATGATATATAACTAAAATATCCATTGGAACCTAATAAATTACTAAAAATTCAGGTAAATTTAAATTTATGCTTAAGCAAGATATTTTTTGTCATTTGCTGACTTCACCCTCTTTTTCAAGATTTGTTAATAGAATGAACAACAGAGAAGTTTTCAGCACTCTGAGGCTTTTTCTCCCTGTGTCTAGAGATTGTCTTGGAAGAAGATTAGCTGTTTGAAAACATGTAGTGTTCAGCCAAGCATCAACCTGATTTTCTCCAGCACACAGGTATCTTTCAATTAGATGGAAAACTGAAGTTGAGTTATGTCTTTCATAGAAATGCTACATCAAGTGTGTATTCCCTGAAGTATCTTTTATGTATGCTCTATCCCCATAATCAAAACATTATATTCACCTTGTTAGAATCATATATGAAATTCTGTAGACACTGGGGAATATGTCATTTACTCACCCACACTGTAATACATATTAGAGTTTTCAGTGAACATGACAGAATGAAAATAGAAATATATTTGTAAATTATATATTTTTTCCAATTTTCTGAGAGAACTAGGTAAAGAATGAGTTCTAGTTTACACTAAAATGGCCCACCATATGGAGGTCACTTGACTCAAACAGATTTTCATTTAGTCCTCAAATGAAGGATGCATCTGATCTAAATTTCTACAATGATTTCTACAGTATTTAGGAAGCTACAGACATTGTAAATTCATGGTAAATGCCCTACAGGTAGATTCTTTTGAATAGTGAAATTGTAAACTTATTATTTTAATATAATTTAGTGAATATTTAATTGTCAAAATAGTCTTTCTATGATTCACTTCAAATTTGAAAGAGATGAACGTGCAGTCTAAACAAACAAACAAAAAAGTGACCAGTCCTGCTTTAGGTCAAGCCTTAACTTTTTTTCTGGATTCTAGAATCATGATCCAGACTTCAGACTTACATTCTTCTCATATACCCTCCATAGAGGCTCCAAATTAATTTTTTGAAAAATTTCCAGCATAGTGATTTTTCTATGCTTAAAACGTGTTGCCCTGTGAGGTCTAAAGGGCACAGTGCAATTCCCAGATAGTCTACAAATCTTCCTTCATGTGGGTGTATTTCCATTTTCAACCTCATTTCTCAGGTCCTTCATGCCTTTTTGTTAGAAGGAAAACCAGTCATTTGATGTTGTTAACACACATTCTCTCACACAGGTTCCTTTGCTCTTTACCTTCTCTTACATTGCCTCCAAAATAATATCTTCATCTCCTATATTTAGTGTACTTACAAGTGCTTCTAAGCTGCAGCCTCCACTGGATTCTCAACTGGGATGACTCACTCTCAGTCATGCCCCATTCTTTCTTGTAACTATTATTGTAGGACTTTAATGCTTTATTACAATGAGATGTATGTCTATCTTCCTTTGCAATTGTAGTAAGGCCATAAGATCCCTGATTGACAGCAAACAAATGATGTTAATCTTTATGTCCCCAGCATTGAGCACATTGTACACAGACAATCAGTGTTCCTTAAATTAGGAGAGAAGAAAGGAAGAATTGTTAAATCATACTAGGAAAATGACATGGCCTGTTTACAGAAAAGAGTAGATATGTACCAAGTATAGTCTATTACTTTAGTCACCATATAAAACATACATATTTTTTAAAGGAATATAAAGGCTCATTTGACCCATCCATTTATTCATAATACTAAGATTTCAAAATAATCACTTTGCTAGCTAGAACAATGAAAAGGAAATTTCAGATTAAAGGTAACATTAATTTATTAGTTTTTGTCCTCTTTTCCAAGTCCTAAAATTTTAAGAAAATCTTTACTTCTAAAAATCTCTAATTTTTCTCCTTATTTGTATCCTTAGTCTCTCTAATAAAAATTGGCATTTTAGAGTTAATAAATAATTTAATAAATTAGCAAATAAATTACAATTATCTCATGTTTCAAATGCAGTAATTAAAAAAAAACTAGGTTACTCTAGATTTAAAAGTTAAACATACTATAAATGGCTGTGGCACTAATTCCTTAGTAATGCATTATTTCATTGGATTTTCCCTTTTTCTGCTTTTGAATAATCTGACCTTGAGTTATTTAGATTTTTAAAAACCCTTTTTTCAAAAGCAAGGGTTTTTTTGGTTACTTATTGCTTACACAATTTAAAATTATTGTTTTTTTTACTTTAGTCTCTCCCCTCATAAACAACATTGAAATTTAGATGTACTCATCATAGTGTAGTCAAAGAATAAATGGTTTGTACAAGAATTAGATATATTGATACCATCATTTCTTACTCTTCCAGCTCTAATTATTTCCCTTATAATCTCACTCTTATTGTTGAACTTCTGGTAACTGTCACACTTGCTTCAGATCTGACTTTCTGCCTCATTATAACACTTCCCATTTTATATGTATAGGGTATAGCATCTTAGGCCTATAGCTTTTAATGTTTTCCCTGTCTTTCTTTTTAAAATTGATTTGTGGGGGAGTGGGAGGACAGACAGGAAGAAAGGAAGAGAGAAACATCGGTTTTGTTGCCTTATTTAGGCATTCATTGTTTGATTTTTGTATATGCCCTGACCAGGGGTCATACTTGTAACCTTGGCATAGTGGAATGATGCTCTAACCAACTGAGCTACCCAGCAGGGCCATGTTTTCTAATTTTTTTTCTATTTTGGGCTTCTTTTCTTTGACCTTATCATCAATTACCTATACATTTGCTCATTTTTCACTGTTCTCAATTTCTTCAGTTCATTTTTTCTTGAATATTGTATTCTGGTTATTCCCTGGTCCATATCCCCTCCTGAGATTGAATCTATTTATTTGTATTATACTGGAAATATTGGGAAGTACTGAGGTAACATGTCACTGATTCTTTATTTCTAAACATGACATGCTAAAACTGGAGATAAATCTATGAAGCTCTTACAGAATAAAATAGCTTGTTACTTAGACACTCATTAGGGGGTAGAAATTTTAGTTTGAGTCACTCCAATCAAACATACAAATTCATAAGCTCAGTGGATCAGAGTAAAATAAGTTTAGGGTAATTGGCTCATCAACGAGATATACAATAGATAAATGTTCCAACCAGAAAGCTGAATTATTACATTACAGGGAGAAATACAGCTGATAAACATTCTGTGCCTCTGTTCAGCACATTCTGTCTTGATGGGAAGTAAAAATACATTCGGAACTTTTGATAACTGTAGAATCAGAGCAAAGGAGATGAACTGGAAAATCTCAACAACTGACCTCAAGTTACCATAATTTGATGTATCCAATTCTTAATTAAGGATATACACAGAAAAGAATATGTCAATTTAGCAGGCTTCACCTCTGATAGCAACAGAGATACACTGAATCTTTAGATTAAACATCACTCATATATTAACAAACTTTCCTAAAGTCATTGCAATGATATTGTTTTTACTTATTTTTTCCCCTACAGCTACATCTGAGTCATTATGATTGCATTAAGGTCCCATTCATTTCTAATGTCTTTCAATACATGTTAATCTATTTCCAGACCGATTCATGAAAGTTCAGGTGCTTTTATTTTTGGTTAATCCTATCCATTGACTTCAGAATATGTAGATTAATTAAGAAAATGACCAAGCTGAGAGACTTGAGGGACATTTAAATGTGATACCTTAATTTTCCTGGTGATGACTTTCCTCTCTGCTTCCAGAATTACCTATAGTTGTGTATCCTTCCTTTAAAACAATATAATAATACAATCTCTCTATATATACACATATATTTTTTCTGATTATATATATATTTCTGAATATATATATGTAATATCAGAAAAGAGAAAATAAAGAAAACAATGTCTTAAACCATATAAATATTCTGCCCTTTTCTTTATTAACTGACAAATGTTTGATATAATAAGATTTGACAATTGTGAACATCCATGTAACTACTACCCCATGTGATAGGTTATTTCTATTACTCCAGATAATTTTCTTGTACTCCTTTCCATTTGGTTCCTTTTTCTTATTTTCATCTCTCTACTGAAATTATTCTTTTTTTTCACAACTATAATTTTTTTCACTATATCTTTTCACATAATTTAAGATGTTTTTCATCCTTGGTTACATTTTCTCTCTCCATTGAGCTTTTTGCATTTTTAATTGAATTTTTTTGGGTGACATTGGTTTGCAAAACATACATGTTTCAAGTGAGGTTTTTTGCAATGTTTATTGAATGCTGAACAGTGTGTTTAAAAGCACTGTAGATGAGTAAATTACATTTACTACCCAGAATAGGGCGTGTCTTTCTTTTTTTTTTCCCTGCCAGGCTGCCGGTATTGTTTGTCCCTACATTCACTTTGTTCTCTAGTCCAGCCCAGATGTTTTGTCATGTTGTCCTGCTCTCAGGTGTTCAGGGCTACACCTATGCACCTGGTGAAAGTCAAGCGAAATCACAATGCAAAAGCCTATTTCCTTTTCGTAACTGCATATTAAAATCCAATAACTCTAGTAGATGTTAAGGATTCTTTTTTACACTATTAGGGAATGTATGCATGTATGTAATTTATCAAGAGGAACTTATTGACTTGAGTTCTGTGATCAAAAATAAATGTTTATAAATTTAAGAGTAATATTTTGTATTTCTTTAAAAACAAATATTCAAAGTTTAAAGAATGTATTCACATATATTAATGAAAAAAGCCATTACATGGCAGCCACAGAAGAAATTTCCCTGCTTTTTGCCCTGCTAATAATGTTCTGAAAACCTGTCCATAACAACATTTATTCGATTTTAAAAAAGAAAAGGACAGCCAGGCCAACTGTACGGGAAACATATTTGCCAATGATACCTTGGATAAGAGTTTGATCTCCAAAATATATAAAGAACTCACACAACTCAACACCAAAAAGAAAAACAATTGAATTAAAAAATGGCAAACCAAAGGGTTGTCAGTTCGATTCCCAGTGAGGGCACATGCCTGGGTTGCAGGACAGGTATCCCAGTAGTAGGGAGAGTGCAAGAGGCAACCACACATTGTTTCTCTCCCTTTCTCCTTTCCTTCCTCTCTTTCTAAAGAAAATACATATTAAAAAATAATAATAAATGGGCAAAGGACCTGAAGAGACACTTCTCCAAGGAGGACATACAGAAGGCACATAGATATATGAAAGAATGCTCAATATCACTAAGCATCACAGAGATGCAAGTTAAAACTACAATGAAATACCACTTCACACCAGTCAGAATGGACATAATTAATCAACAAACAACAAGTGCTGGTGAGGATGTGGGGAAAAGGGAACCCTTGTGAATGCAGACTGTGCAGCCACTATGTAAAACAACATGGGATTTCTTTGAAAAATTAAAAATGGAACTGCCTTTTCATCCAGTGATTCCATTGCTGGGATTATACCCTAAGAATCCTGATATACCAATTTGAAAGAACCTATGTATCCCAATGTTCACAACAGCATTATTTACAATAGCTAAGTGCTGGAAACAGCTTAAGTGCCCATCATTAAATTAATGGACAAAATAAAAACTATGGTACATATAGACAATGGAATTCTATGCAGCAGAAAGAAAGAACTGCTACCCTTCACCACAGCCTAGATGGAACTGGAGAGCATTATGCTAAGTGAAATAAGCCAGGTTGTGAAACACAAATACCGTATGATTTCACCTATAAATGGAATGAATTCAACAAAACAAACAATTGAGTGAAAATAGTACCAGAGACTTAGACATAAAGAACAACCTGTCAGTGACCAGACGGGAGGAGAGAAAAGGAAAAATGCAGGAAAGAAGGGGAAAGATCTAGTCAAGGAACACATATAAATGGCCCATGGTAATGGACAACAGGGTAGAGATTGACCAAGGGAATGGGAGGGCGGGCAGAGTAGAGAACAACAGGAGATACATTGGGACAGCTGTATTGAACAACAATTAGAAAAAATAAGGCAACCAGAAGTAGACATAATACTAATGGCACATTCATGTATCACTTTTGAATTTGCCAATCATTTTTACAAACTGTATTTTTTTAATTTTAGAAACAAGACAAGGCATACATTTATGGATTAATTTTACTATATAGGAAGTACAAACTTGAACAGGTTACATAGTTTTCACAAGGCCATAGTGAGGAGGTGTTACCACAGAGATTGAGATGATCCAAAGTCAGTGCCCTGAGACAGCCAAATGGGGGATAGACGAAGGGCAGAGACAATGGTTAACAGCTCTAAGCAGAGTTTGTCTGTTTATTTTTAAAAAAGACTTTATGAAAACAAGAAAAAGTGTTTCTGAGAGTGATTTAGTGATTTGCATTTGGCTTTCAATCAATAAATTTGCCTGATGGCTTTGAAAGAAAAGACATAAATGATTATCCAATGTTAGGAAAGAAACGAATGGAAGTTTTGGGCCCCTTCCCCTGCATACGTATTAACTTCCATATTTAGAGCTGTTTAATCTCTGCCTACCAATGAAACCCAACCTAGAAGACAAGAGAAATAAATGAATTGAACAAAACAGACTCTCAAGACTATTTCTCTGATCTTGAGAACTTTGAAACTTTGGAATGTTTGGAAACATAGAGTACACAATTATTGTGTTTGAGCAAATGAATTAATTCTTATTTAAATTTATACTTTCTGTTATATGTTAGAGATTGTGTATATGGTCTATGAGATGTTACTTTTGTTCTTAACTTTTTAAAGACAATATATCATCTTGTTTCTATCATTAATTGAAAGCTCAAACTACAGATCAAAAAAAAAAAAAACTTTAAAAGGGCCTTATTACCTAATCATAGTTATACTAGAGATATATGAGTGTCCTTAAAAAAGGTAACATTTATATTCTGCTTTAAAATATATTTTTACATGCATGTTCTTTAATTTATTCTCAGATCATCCTGTAAAGAAGGTGGCTTCATTATTACAGTTTCATGGATGAAGAAATTGTGTTTTAGACTTGAAACGACTACTCAGATTTACACAACTAGTTAGTAGTAAATTTAAGATTTAGTCTCACTTTTCTGGCCATGGAACTATAAATTCTGTTTCTCACAAACAAATTTATAAAAGGTAACATTACTTTTTGTTAAATACAATATTTAGATCCCTTTACAAGCCTCCCACCCTCAAGATATCCCTGCTGGCAATGAAGAAAATACTTGGAAGGTAATCATGGCCTATCCTAGTTCACAGCAATGGTTTCCTACAATCGGTCCATGTTAAAAATATCTGGGGAATTTTCTTAAAAATACCAACACGTATGTCTAGAAATTTTTTCTATATGTCTAGAAATTTTTACTATAGAAATTTTTACTATATTTATTTGGATTTGGTCTTGGCTATTTAAAGTTCCATAGCTTCTTTAACTTAAACGTGTAGAGAACTACTGATTTAGGAATCAAAAGTTAGAATTAATTTTTTTAAATTTATATTTCTTGTATTTTTTCCTTACCATTTATCTTCCTTATGCCCCACTCCCTTCTCTACAATCACCACACTGCCATCCATGTCCAAGAGTCCTTTTACCATTTTGCCAGAAACTTATTTTTTTAATCTTGTCTTTTCTATAAACCAGTAGCCTCCATTCACATGACCACTCTTACCTCAATAACCATTTTAATTTCATGTGTGTGACAGAATAGTAAATTTCATATTGTTTCAAAATAGAATAAAGTCAAGACTCCTGTGCATGGTGGATTTTCTAAATATATTCAAGTCTAAAGTACATAAATCTAATCCAAATTCAAGATATCATAAGTAATAATACTATTTGCTTTTATAGTTACCTTTTACAATGACAATGCTGGAAAACACATTGACATTATGACTTAGTCCCACTCACCTTTGTGGCAGGAGGAAACATGAACATTGGGGTTGAACCTGGCAAAGAAAGAAAGGCAGTTCCAGGCAGCCATCCGATCTCAGCAGACTAGATTGTCTATGAAGAGTTTGCCAATTAGAGAGTTAAAGAAACAAGACTCTCTGTCATGTCCTCATCCCCACAGACATTGTAGTGACTTCAGGGAATATCAGATCATGGATTAGAGAATAAATCTGTGAACCAGGTGCAAAGTCCCTCTGAAGTGGCAGATGGCATCACTCACTATTGGGAATTGTACGTAGGGCCATCTTGTGAAACAGGATTGTCCCAAAATTTTACCTCAGCAATTCTACTGCTTTGCTGTAAAGAACTCAAGTGAGTTTCTTTCTAGGTACACTGTCTGCCTTTCAAACTGCCAGTTCCAGGCTAGGAATCTCAATCTCCTTAAGCAATAAATAATACATGATTAAATTGAGCTAATTTTGTTTTTAGATTTCAAGGTAAAAAAAAAGTCCCCATCTCAAATGATAGAATTTTAAAAATTGTCAGGCATTTCTTGATTTAATATTGAAAATTTGTGAAAAACACTGAAGTATAATTGAGGCAATTTTGAAATCTAATTATTTAATGATTCTTAGTATTTAATTTTACTCTTACCCCCTTTACCACTCCTGCTGCTTCTTCTGCAAAGCCTGCCTGGTCACTAAATAGAATTTTCCCCCTTATCCACTAATGTACAATAAATTTAATTTAAAGAGCTAGAAAAAAAGTGATTTGACCAGTTGTGCAGGGAGTTCCTTGACTTTTTAATCTCTTTTTAAAAAACATTGAAAGAAGCAGAGAAGTGCAAACATATTATTTCATAGCAACCATTGATTGATAATCATTTTTTCCACCAAAAAAGAGTCAAGAAAAAAGCAATAAATTTCTGCTTTTGAAAATGAAGAAAATACCTCATCTATATATGATAAAGAATTAAAATCATTGTTCTACACAAGACCAAAAAATGCATTGAAAACTACAAATAACTGTGAAGTATCTAGAGTTAGATAACATATCACTACAAAGAAAGTCAGTAAACTGAGAGTAAAGACAGTGTTTTATTTATTTCTCAATCCCTAATGTAGGGACCACATTGACTGTACAATATAAATTCATAGAATGATTTTTATATCAATGTTGGGTAATAATCTCACTACACATTATTTCTGTGGTTCGAAGACTCCATAATGTGAGTGGAATTTCTGCACCATTTATTTCAGTGGGACTGTGCTTATTAACAATGGTAGCCAATTCAGATTTCTATCAAAATGATGTCTCGAAATTTGGTTTGCTCCCAGCTGTGCAGTTACTGTGTTAAACTTTAAAACTCAGAATCCAGTTATCTTTGAATTCACTTTCTATTATATATTATAAAATAGTATAGAACAATTACATCTGAAAATTAAAATGCATTTTTAGGCACCTAGAAACATGAAATTCTAAAATTAAGAAGCAAAGACCCTTACTGAAAGTGTACATAATAACAAATAATTTGTTTTAGTTATTTTCATATATAAAACACTTTCGTAAAGTGAAATGGAGATAATTAATGTAGGTGGCCAAGGCAAAATTTAGTTACCACAAATAAATAAAAAACAAATGATTTGAATTAGCAATAAGAAAGTATGAGCATTAATATTTCATATTGGGTATTTCTAGCTTAAATGTTAACAGAACTGGTATTATGATTCAATAAAGTATATAATTCAAATAGGTAATTATAATTGATTTCACATTGAGTTTGCTTTCATAAAATATCTTTTGCTCTATAACATTTTTCTACTTACAATATTAATCTAATTAATATTGAAGGATACAAGAGAAAAATCAGATGGACTTTTCCAAATTAATCTTCTAATAGACGGTTAGTACTATTGAAAATGGGTAGCATTAAGTTTATTGTTCTCAAATTATAAACTCTTTAATGAATGCTTAAGTTTCTGTATTTAGTCTTAATTATACTTGAGTTTTATATCTATGGCACCTGAACTGTGCAAAGAGTTACAACTTATTTTATAAATTATATTTATCCATAACCTATTCAAATAATGCTAAAAGGAACTACAATATTACACTGAAATTACACATATGCTAGAGCAGGTCACTTTGTTAGAAGGCTGCTCTCTTTCACACAGGAGGAGAATCATACTTTTGTAGGTACCCATGACATCAAAGAAAGAATTTAGTCTCACGGAATTTCGTCAGCCCTCAGAGTGAAAGGAAGCAATAACTCTACATGTAAATGACTGCTCAAAAATCATGCAAATGAGGAGGAAATCTGGAGTTAAGGATGTTTCATCATTTATGATACCTAGGTTAGTGTTAGACATATTGGCTTAGATCAGTGGTTTCCATGTAATTTATTCTTTGGGTTCTTATACAATCTTAAAAATTATTGAGGACTATCTGGCTGGCGTGGCTCAGTGTTTTGAGCAACGGCTTGCAAATCGAAAGGTTGCCAGTTTGATTCCCAGTCAGGGCACATGCCTGTGTTGTGACTCCAGGTCCCCAGTTGGGTGCACTCAAGAGACAACCACACACTGATGATTCTCTCCCTTTCTTTCTCCCTCCCTTCCTTTCTCTCTCTAAAAAAAATTAATAAAATCTTTTTAAAAAGTTATCTAGGACTCCAGAGAGCTTTCTTCAAAATCTAGTTATAAAATGTCTATCAATAGTTATCAGTAACTATTTTGCCAGAGAAATTTAAGAAATTTAATTAAGAATTTTTACCATATTTACATAAATTCATTAAAAAAGAAACAGTACATTCATTATATATTTATATTGCAATTTATGTTAGATTAACTATAACACTTTATTTATATAAATGATATATTTTTCAATAAAAATGCAAACTTTTCAAAACTAAACATTAGTGAGAGAAGTGGGATTATCAACCTAATGTCTGTCTTAGTAGAAGAGCACTGGGTAGTTTTACCTGTTTCTGTATGTGATTTCCTGTGGTATGGTACATGAGTTAGCCTCTGGAAAC
Organism: Carollia perspicillata; assembly: GCA_004027735.1. Classification (NCBI taxonomy): domain Eukaryota; kingdom Metazoa; phylum Chordata; class Mammalia; order Chiroptera; family Phyllostomidae; genus Carollia; species Carollia perspicillata. The sequence continues at coordinate 42,362 of PVKM010004575.1, forward strand.
TCCACCCTATACTTGCAAAAGAGTAAGATTAATAATAAAAAATAAAATCTCAACATTAACATGAATATAGTTTTCACCTATGTGCCAGTTCAAGCACCTAAGGAACTGTGAAGGGTCCCTGGACCTGACTGAGAACTTGGATGATTGGTGCCCAACATCGACTGTCATAAGAGTCATTGGGAAACCTTGAAAACACACAGATGCCCAAACCAGTCTCTCAGAAAGTCTGACATAGTTACTCCATAGAATGAGCCCAGTGTCAGTGGTTGTGTGTCTTCCAGGTGGTTCTAGTATCTTTCCAATATTGACAACTACTGGTTTTGATAAATAGTGTAATGAGACATCTTCATATTATAATTTTTATATCTTTATAAACTTAGTTCATCCTTCCCTTTTTTCTTGGAGTTCTTATTGGAATGGTAGATATTTAAAATATACATTCTACTTAATATAAAATTAGGTGTCACTACAACATACTGGTGGAATATCACTTCTATGACACAGTTCTTTGCCATGAATAAATAAGAAAAATTGCAGGTTAGAATTTTTTACAAGGAAACAAATGGATGTTTTACCAAACAGTCTAATAAAATCTAAAGTTTTTTTCAACATGCCCAGAGAAAATGTCAAACAAAGGTATCGTTATTTCTTGCGATTTAAATTATAAGTCTGTTTCTATGATGTGTAGCCTAGACAATGGTGAGCTAGCAGAATGACTCAAAGCAGAGGGACAGAAAGAGTAATATTACATCCACCAGTCTTTGCTGTCCATTGGGGCCTATATTTCTATACATATATTCCAGCTTGAAAGACACTATGTCTTCTGAATAATCAGATATAAACAAAATACAGTACACCATGATTTGAACACTTAATTACTCAGGAGGTTTAAAATGTATGCATAAAAACTAGAGCATCAGTATTATTGATTTCTGACCCAAATTTTCTATCATTTCTAAAACACAACAGTGCCAACAGTTTTCTATTCTTTATTCAGAACTTGTCCTTCAGAAAAGCAATTTCATTGCCTGAGAACTCTTATTATTCTTAAGCACTTTAGATCAGTAGATATAAACTGGGGTTTAGCCCCCTCCACCAGATATGTTATAGACTGAGGATATTTTTGAATATTAAACTGTTATCTTAAAAAAAAGGTTGAGAAACATCTAAACATCCCACTCTGCACAGAAAAGTCCTCCCTCCAACAAATAATCATCTGTCATCAAATATCAATAGTGCCAAAACTGAAAAACTTGCATTAAATGATATACTAACAATTCTTATCTCAAAAGGTTCATGAAGGACATATAAAATCATTAAGTAATTTCATTGAACAATACACATAAAATTCAGTTCACTCGTTTCTACATGAATGGGATGAATAAAAATATTATTGATTATCAAATACTCATAGATTAACCAAATAGCAGTAAGTCTGAAGGGATCTGACCTATCTTGAAATGAGCATTACAAGAAACCTTTTCTTACCTAATGATTTCAGCCCTTGAATTCTATTTAGTAGTCAATTTCTCCCCTTTTTACGATATAGCTAAATACTTTGTTTTTCACCATTTTATTATGATATTAAGCCATTAATAATAGAGTGCTAGAAATACTGGATTTAATTCAACAACTCTCTAGATGAATTTGACTACAGCTAACTTCTATATAGAAGCACTAAAGATTACCTCATGTACTATGATTGGAGGGACACTGCAAGGCCATACCTACAAGAAAATTATTACCCTAGAGTCCTGTTCTTAAAGCTACCATTCCACTGTTTTTGTCAAGTGTTTAAATGACCATCCCTCCAAAATTGATATATAATAGGTCCAATACACTTGAGAAAGGAAGCATGATTCTATTATAATTGTATGACTGCCTAATCATCTATAAATGTTGTGGGAGTGATAGCTAATAGGAGTTTTACTAAATAAAAGACTAAGGACTTTCATAAACTGGGTTAGAAAATGCATGAGTAGAGATACTCATACCATCTCATATTGAACACTCACACCAAACCCATGCTTCTAGCTTACCTTTTTCTATTTCAAAAGCTGGACCAATTTTCCTTTAAAATAATATCACTGCTTTTGTTGAAAGAAATAATAAAATACAGAGAGAATATCACTATTTGTTTTAGGAAAACTATCATAGAAATGTAAACTAATTTAAAATAATTATATTTAAAATTGTCTCAAATATATCAGAACATTAGAAGCCCTCTTCATACTATAAGTGTGAGACCAGTAATTAGTTGGATGAAGGAGTCAGCAGAAGTAAGGAATTATTAAAACTTGCTAGATATTTAAGCCTTTTGAAAGAATCAATGAAAGTAGGGAAACATTAAAAATTGGTACATAGTTAAAATTTTAAATTGTGTTTAAAACATCCAAACATGATCATTCCCAAAGCTTTCATGTAGGACCAAATCTTTCTGCTTAAATATTGAATCATTAAGCCTTATTTCTTGCTATACTCAAATTTGTTATATATAGTTGCTGTTTATTTTAAGTGGATGAGAACTTAAAGACAACTGAGAATCATTTTAAGGGCTGTGTTTTTCCAGTTTCCCCCAATGTTTTTTCTAATCATTCCTAATGATCTAGTCAGCACTAGGATTATTCAGTTATCTATTTCATTTTAGCTACTTTTAGTGAGCATTTTAAAAGATGCAATTAAAAATGCATTTCTCTCATATTTTAAGAGCTTATCTAATAATTATTTCAATTATAGTAAATAGAAAAGTATAAATATTTGGGAGACTTACTAATTGTTTCTTGGGAAGATAAAGCTTAACTGATCACCACTAAGTTAGTGTATTTTAAGGAATGAAAAGTTTATATTACCTTGCAAATGAGTTGAAATAAAGTTCAATGATATCATTTGTGAACTAATATTTAGAACACAATGGATTGATTGTTGAACTATTATTAATTCTGTGTATTGTTTATAAACAGCTGATTATAAAATATAGACCATTTCTGTAGATTATTCTTTTTCAAATATGTCAAAACCCTTTTACATGATGTTGATCGATATTCTAATGCCAACTCTAAAACTTCATTACTTTATTTACTTTGATACTGACATGTATTGTACGTTAGCTATTTACAACATTTGTAAGTAGAGATTAACGTTGTGACAGAATGTACAGATATAGATTACGACTGATTATTGAGTGTGGATTCTGTGGACCTGAAAAGAGGACTGTACTCAGAAGCAAAAAATAGTGATCATGTCTCCACCTTTTACAGGAAGCAGACAACAGGAAGCCCAAACACATTTGCAAGCTTACCACTCAACAAAAATGCACATTTCCACAACTTCAGCCATCACTTTAGTCTCATCCCTCCTACCTGGGCTTTAAGAAAAGTTTAGGACATAATAGAGTAGGTGAAACAAAGTCTCTGAAAGTGTACTGTTTGAGATAAGAGACAGTGTTTTTTTCTCTTTCAAAGTTAGGATGAAGTGATTCAAGAGACCTCCATGTAGAGAGACCTGGAATGCCAGCTGGACAGAAAAACTGATATGTGTTATCCTCTTTGATGGTCATTAAGTGGTATTTTCTGCCAGTTTTCCCTGGTGTTGCCATTGGATTGAAGCTAATCCTGATGAGAGAGTTGTTGAAAAAATTGACAGGTTCTCTGGGGTAGGGAACCTAAACAGAGAGTGACACTTGCTTCTTGAACAGAATTTCTTGACGTGAGAAGGCTCTAGAAGCAGCTGACAGCAAAGGGAAACAATACTTAAATTGCACTTATTTAAAAAACACTGTCTTATATGCCAAAGGAAACACAAAGATGTAAAGACAAAGATGTCATTCAGAGTTTAAAAATCTCAAATTCAAAAAAATGCAATAATATAAACTAGAAAACTTAATTTTATTTGGAAATTGTGTCTCTGTATGTTAAGTTAATGACACCAAAATATATACATGATTTAGAATTAGCCATACCATCTATTCCATCGTGTTTATCAGCTAAAGTTTATATGTTTCTACAAGCCTAGCTTGCTTTCCAAAAATGCCTCTTCTTCAAAATTTATAGAAACCACAGGTTCAAAGTCCCCATTTTAGTGAGCATTCTTTTAATCTTAGTTGTTTTGCTGTTTTCTGTTTGTTTTAAACTTAAAGAGCACATGTCAAAGTTCCCAAGAAAAATCAAAAGAAGGGTTTTAGATCTTCCAATCTCCTTTTCAAGGTTCAAAAAACACAGTTTTATTGAAGCTATGGAAGCTGCCCATCCCTTAATCCCCTCAGCAATATCCATACAAGGTTGATTCCTTCAGGCACACGGTTTAGTTCAGCCATTCTTATATTTCTGCTACATTAAAATGAAGTATAAAGTAACTCGTGGGACTTGAGCTATCTGACAATGAATGAAATCATTAAGTAATTCTCATGATGAAATAAACCAAATTCCTATGATATATAATATAGAAAATCAATTGTAAAAATATCACCTGTCAAACATATCACTTGAACAAAAAACTGTAACCTAAGCAAATTAATAGATTTTAGTGTTGCAATTGTTAAACAAAATATTACAAATTTAAGTAGCACAAGAAGTTAGGAAAAAACAATTATTAAGAAGGTATTTATGAGTCAAACTGAAATACAGTTGAGTTTCTAACTATAGTGAAGACACTTATAAAAAACAAAATAGACAAATATAGTTGCTGATCAAGTGAAAATTTAATAAATATAAGGAGATTAAAATGTTATAATATAGAAGTCTATTTTAATATTTTAGTAAAACGGGTATTCTAAAAATTTGGCTTAGGAAGTGAAAAACCTACACAGAAATAAAATAGTAGAAGGGCCACTTTTATAAGCTATGTGCAATGAATGCTTCCTAATCAATGATAGGGCCTAAACTATTTAGTATGAAAATGCTTTCTTCGCTTAACAGTAGTTGATCAACTTCCAGTAAAAATGGTGGCATAGGTAAAGACTGTTTGCCTCCTCACTCAACCACATAAAAATTACAACAAAAATATAGAATAGGCATCACTCAGGACTCCCAGAAATAGAGTTTTGGAAGTCTCTATTGGAAGTAAACAGAATGGAAATCTGACAACTACAGAAATAAAGAAATCCTATCCATCCAGACTGAGAGGAGGGGCAGTGATGTGAAATGGATTGGTCCCACATCCACATGTGGTGATTAGAAATTCAGGAGGGATATTTTGGGAGTGAGGAGTTCCATTCTCATACCAGGCCACCCAGCCCAGGGTTCCAGTGCCAGGAAGATAACCCCCATAACTTCTGGCTGCAAAAAACAGTGGGGATTGAGCTGCTGGAAGGAACATTTTGAGTAGTAAGCAGTTCCCAATAAAGAACCCACACATGGACTTAATCAGACTCATTGTCTCTGAGCTCTGTCACTGGGGTAGCAGCTTGAAAGGCACCAGTGGCATACAGGGAGAAACTGAAGTGTCTGGCATCAGGGTGAGAAATGGGGGGTGGCTTTCTCCCAGACAGAAAGATGATGACCAGAGGCCAATGTCCTTTTTCTAAAGCCTCCCCCAACAAAGCCACAGAGTAGGCAGTCTCATGCCATGTGTAAGACTCCATCATCCTGGCTAACACTGTCTGCCCCACCCTGGAGAGCCCCAGGGACTTCCACCCAACTTACAGGCCAACCCATGCTACTTTTTCATATGAATGACTTGTCTCGGCTTATGCTTCACAGCTCTCTGAAATCATCTCAAATAAGCAACAGCCTGCCTCAGTGACTCTCCATTCCCCAAACCTCTTCTTAAGGGGCCCCACACTCAGCATTAGCAACAACTAGCCTAGATTCACAGCTTGTCTTCAACTAGGAATCTCGAAGCCCAGAAGAGGTAGCAACAATCTCAGATTGCTTTATAGCTCAGGAAGGATGGCCCTAGGCAAAACAGAGGTGGGAGCTGACCTTGGCCTACACCACCCAGGATGCTCCAGATCTGCACACCCAGTGGACAGCTACAGACCACATTGGAGCTGCACCACCCTGCCCCTGCACAGCTAATACTCCATGGAGGGCAGAGGTTGGTGGTCACTGGTCGTAGCCAGTCCTTGCGGCTGACTGGCTTGGGTAAATCTCCCCCATTTACCTGCCAACAGAAATCAAGGCTTAACTATGAGAGGAGGGTGTGTTCAGTCAACAAGGAGGGTACACCTCAAGTATCTAGCGGGGATGATAGGGGAGGCTGTGCCACTGGATGTTATAGGATACTTACTATATATTAGGCCATGCTACCAAGACAGGGAGTCTTAGCAGCTCTACTTAATACATGTAAACAAACACAGGAAGTTGCCAAAATGAGGTGACAACGAAAAATGGCCCGAATGAAAGAATAGATCAAAACTCTGGAAAAAGAACTAAACAAAATGAAGATAAACAATCTATTAGATTCAGAGTGCAAAACACTGGTTATAAGGATGCTCAAGGAACTTAATGAGACCTCAACAGCATAAAAATGATCCAGTCAGATACAAAGGATACACCAATTAAAATAAAGAACAATTTACAGGACAACAACAGTAGAGTAGATAAAGCCCAGGATCAAATCAGTGATTTTGAACATAAGGAAAAAAATAAAACAACCAATCAGAACCAGAAAAAGAAGAAAGGATCCAAAAAATGAGGATGGTGTAAGAAACCTCTGGGACAACTTCAATAGGTATAACATTTACATCATAGAGAGGCAAGAAGGAAAAGAAAGAGTAAGAAATTGGACATATATTTGAGAAAAATAATGAAAGAAAAACTTCCCTGATTTGGTGAAGGAAATAGACATGCAATTCCAGGAAGCAAAGAGAGTCCCAAACAGGATGGAAGCAAAGAGACCTGCTCTAAGACACATCATAATTAAAATGCCAAAGCTTAAAGACAGGATCTTAAAAGCAGCAAGAGACATCAGAGAAATCAGTCAGTTACCTACAGGGGAGGCCCCGTAAAGCCTTCAGCTGACTTTTAAAAGGCAACTTTGCAGGCTAGAAGCGATTGGCAAGAAATATTCAAAGTCATGAAAAGCAGAGGCCTATAGCCAAAATTGCTCTACCCAGCAAAGCTATTATTTGGAATTGAAGGGAAGATAAAGAGCTACCCAGAGAAGAAATAAACTAAAGGAGTCCATCATCACCAAACCATTATTGTATGAAATGTTAAAGGGAATTGTTTAAGAAAAAGATCAAAACTATGAACAATAAAGTCACCATAGACACATACTATCAACAATTGAATCTAAAAAACAAACTAAGCAACAAGAAGAACAGAGACAGAATAATGGATATGGAGAGTGTTTTGATGATTACCAGATGTGTCCAGGGTATGGGGCTTTGGGTAAAGAGGTGAGGAGATTATGAAGTACAAAAAGTACTTACAGAATAGCCATGGAAATGCATAATACAGAATAGGAACTGGAATAGCCAGAGGACCTATGCATGACCCATAGACATGAACAATATTAGGGGATTGCTTGAGGGAATGGGGTATGCTGGGTGGAGATAGGCAAAAGGGGAAATTGGGACAACTATAATGGCATAATCAATAAAATATAATTAAAAAGAACAACTGATTGCCATATTATAGAATAAGTTTTGAGCTGACAATGATTTATAAATGAAAAATTTAATTTGTGAAGTTGCCATAACACTAATCCCAGAAAGTGTGCATACAAAATAGAAAAGCATGGAACAAATATTCTCTTTTACTATAAAATAGGAAAAAAATCCTAACCAACGTTCTAGCATATTTAATATAAAATATTTAAAATTAAAATATAGTAAGGTTAAATATTCTTTATTCTAAAGAAAATAAAGGTTTTTTTATTTGTTATTTTAAATCCATTTGTTATTTTAAATCCATTTTTTAACATAATGGTGGGCAGGTTAAAAATTAATCTTCTTCACACAGGGGGCACATTATAAAATGCATTTATACTTATTTAACTTGACAAATCTATTTCAACCCAAGAGTGTAAAACACATCTTATAGGTATTAATTAAATAAAAAATTCCACAGCATCCTTGCCACTATGATACTGAAAATTAAAAAATGCCTTTACTTGCCCACTTAATTAACAATTTTATGAAAATTCTAGAATGTTATTATAAGGACCATCTAAAAACCTGCAGAAGTAGCAAACAATGTCAACCCATTGAAAAATGGAAAAAAGTATTAACAGGCAGTCCATAAAATTGAATTGGTTACACTAATTGGTTAATTAATATCTCTCTATAAAGTATCTCTGCATTGGTAGCAATTATAAAATGTAAATTGAAATCACAATTAAATAATATTTTGCATATATTTTTAATAAAAATTTCAGATCTGGTAATAAACTTCAAATCTTACAGGAGGCACGATGATCACTTCTCATGGAAATGTGATTTCCATGGAACTCTATCACTTCTCATGGAAATGTGATTTACAGATATCATCCCTAGGGAGATTCAACCAGGGTGGATGAAACAACTCTTTGAAGGAGCAGAGGGCAACCAAATAATTATGACATTTTAGAGGGCAGCATAATATTGTAAGAAAATTTATCATGTTAATCTTAATGTGAACCCAACCCATATCCTAGAGTTTCATTTCAGTGCAAGGAAATCATCACCTATTTCTTATAAAATAAAATATAAAAATAATCCCAACATGATAGAAAAATAAAGATCTATTTATTAATTAAAATCATTTAGATTTCATTTATGTATTTTCTAATTCATTCATATTCTTAATCACCAATCTTATTAATTCATTCTCTAATTCTTTATTTATATTTTGGTTTATACCTAGAAATTTAGTGCTTTCCATTTTAAATTTCTGTTAAGTAATAAAATAATAAAAATATTTAAAATGATGAATCATGAAGTTGAAGTTCAGTGAAATGTTAATTTTGTTAAATTAATCTCATATTTACAATATTATTACACTATAAACTTCTCTGATTTTTAAAAAAATTATTAATAATTGTAGACTTATTTCAGATGTCATTACAGTTTGAATGTTCTCATGGTTTGTGTAATTAGTTATGTCATTTAATATCGGGGCCATTGGTT
>PVKM010004576.1:0-51610 GCA_004027735.1 Carollia perspicillata
CTGTTATGAAAGTCATTTAAGACTTCTGGGCAAGATGCAGGTATATGTAAACATGGCTCACCTCCTTGCACAACCATATTAAAACTACAGCTGAACTATAGAACAACCATCACTCAGATCCATCAGAAATCAAGTTTAATGGAAGTACAACTACGGAACTAAAGAAACCAGCCCTGGCTGATATGGCTCAGCAGATTGAGCACTGGCTTGTGAACCAGGGGGTCACTGGTTCGATTCCTAGTTGGGGCACATGCCTGGGTTGTGGGCCAGGTCCCCAGTGGGGTTGCTCAAGAAGCATATTAATGTTTCTCTCCCTCTCTTCCGCCCCCTTCCCCTCTCTAAAAATAAAATAAATACAATCTTACCACATCCAGCCAGATTGGTAGGAGAGGCAGAGGGGTGGGGATTTAGAGACACAGAACATTGCTGGACCCACATTCAAATGTGGTGGATAAAAATTCAGGAGGGATATCTCAGGAGCAAGGGGTCCTAGCTCCACACTAGGCCCCTCAGCCCAGGGTTCCACAGCCAGGAACGTAAATCACACATAAGTTCTGGCTATAAAACTCAGTGGTCACTGAGTCAGTGTGGGAAACTACTGGATTCTCAGGCATATCCTTTTAATGGTCCTGCACACAGACTTACTCAGACTCACTCCATCTGAGCCCCAGCACTGGGTCAGTAGCTTGAAAGGCACCAATGGTTTATGAGGAAGAACTGAAGTGTCTGGCATCAAGACAAGAGCCGAGGGACAGCTATCTCCCAGACGAAAAAGATAGGTACAGTCCATTGTTCCTTTTCTGAGCTTTCCTACCCAGCAGAGCCACAGACCTAGCAGGTGGGTGCCATATTTGAGTCTCCATCAGTTAACCTGATTCACATGGTTTGCCCCAGCCTGGTGATTCTTGAGGCTCTCACCCATCCAAGCTTATAATAGTGAATTTTCCATACGAATGGTTTCTTTCAGCTCATGCTTCACATCTTCCTAGATCCTGCAAACAAAAACCAGACAGCTTCAGCAAGCCCCTGGCCACTATACCTCTTGCTAAGTTGCCTCAGGCCTGGCACTAGCAGCAGCCAACCTTGGATCATAGCTTGGTCTTATCTGGAAACCTCCAAGCCCAGAACAAGTAGCAGCCCCCCACAGATTGCTTTGTAGCTCAGTCTGGGTGACCCCAGGCAGAACACAGGTAGTGGCTGACATTGTCCTGCACCACCCAGGAAACCCCAGACCCTGCTCACCCAGTGGACAGCTACAGACCATGTCGGAGCACCACCACCCTGTCCCTGTACAGCTGATCCTCCACAGAGGGCAAAGGTTGGTGGTTAGTGGTCCCACCCTGTCCTTGCAGCTAACTATCCTGGATAAATCCCTCTCATTGACCTGCCAACAGCAATCAAGTCTCAACTATAAGAGAAGGGTGTACTCAGCCCACATGGAGGGCACATGTCAAGTACCAGCTTAGGTAATAGGGGAGGCTGTGCCACTGGATTCTACAGGACACCTACTATATTAGGCCATGCCACCAAGACACGGTGTTGTAGCAGCTCTACCTAATACATAGAAATAAACATAGGGAGACTGTCAAAATGAGAAGACAAAGAAACATGGCCCACAGGAAAGAACATATCAAAATTCCATAAAAAGAACTAAAGAAAATGGAAATAGGCCATCCATCAGATGCAGAGTTCAAAACACTGATTATAAGCATGCTCAAGTAACTTAATGAGTACCTAAACAGCATAAAAAAGATTCAGTCAGAAACTAAATATACACTAATTGAAATAAAGAACAACTTACAGAGAATCAAGAGTAGAGTGAATGAAGCCAATAATCAAATCAATGTATTGGAACACAAGGAAGCAAAAAACAACCAATCAGAACAAAATGAAAAAAAGAATCCAAAAAACAATGGTAGTGTAAAGAGCCTCTAGGACTACTTCAAATGTACCAAAATTGGCATCATAGGGGTGACAGAAGGAGAAGAGAAAGAGCAAGAAATTGGAAATGTATGTGAAAAAATAATGAAAGGAAACTTCCCTAATTTGGAGAAGGAAATAGACATACAAGGCCAGGAAGCACAGAGTCCCTAACAAGACAGATGCATACAGGCCCACTCTAAGACATATAATTAAAATGCCAAAGGTTAAAGATAAAGGGAGAATCTTAAAAGCAGCAAGAGAGAAGAAATTCGTTACCTACAGGGGAGTTCCCATAATTCTGTCAGCTGATTTCTTAGAAACTTTGCAGGCTAGAAGGGATTGGCAAGAAATTTCAAAGTCATGAAAAGCAGGGACCTACAGTCAAGATTGCTCTACCCAGCAAAGCTATCCTTTAAAGTCAAAGGGCAGATAAAGAACTTCCCAGACAAGAAAAAACCAAAAGAGTTCATCATCACTGAATCATTATTATATGAAATGTTAAAGAGACTTATTTAAGAAAAAGGACATCAAAGCTATGAACAATAAAATGGCAATAAATACATATCTATCAGCAATTGAATCTAAAAAGCAAACAAGAAGAACAGAGAAGAATTATGGATACGGAGACCAGTTTTGATGGTTGCTGGATAGGTAGAGGGTATGAAGAGGTGAGGGGATTAAGTATAAACTGATAATTACAGAATCTCTATGAGGATGTAAAGAACAGTATAGGAAATGGAGAAGCCAAAGAACTTATTCTCATGACCCATGGACATGAACAATGATGTGGGGATTGTCTGAGGGAGCAAGTGGTTCTGGGTGGAGGCAGGCAAAGGGAGAAAAATTGGGACAACTGTAATAGCATAATTAGTAAGATATAATTAAATTAAAAATACAAATAAATAAATAGCTCTTCATGAGGGTGATACTCTCTCCAAGCTCCTGGCTCAAATGAGCCTTTCTCCCTACGCAGCTGATAATTGTGGCAGCTGCCTCCCTCTATGTATCAAGGACAATAGCAAAGACACAGTTTATCTCTCAGTGAATGTCCCAGCTGTGGCAGGATGTTGTGTTCTCCAGCTTCAGAATGAAGACAACTCCCCTTTGCAGGGTACAGGTTGGGAGCATGGTGGAAACAGTTGGGACTTCACCCACTGCTGGAGGCACATATGTATGGCCCATCCCATTAGAGCAAATCCCATTTCTGAGCTCTGGGTTCTCAGGCCCTGTCATGCCTTCCCTGCCAGCTGGCCACCATTCCACAGTCAAGTTTTTTCTTTTTTAAAAATTTTTTTGTTGTAAGATATAAAGAAAAAGGGAGTACCTTAAGTCTTAGCAGTCATTGACCCTTTAGTCTAAATTAGCATCAGTTATTTCACCACAGGCAGATTTGGATGATGCAAGGGGAAGGAAGAGGGTGATAGAGTATCTAGGGCCACAGAGGAATGGCAGATGGAAAGAGAACCAGTCCTCATTTTGACCAGCCTCTGGCTTGACCTTAGATCTCTCTAGAGGTCCATGAAGCTGGCTGAAGGCCACAGAGCCACACAAGACACACTATGTACTTACTGCATGCAGTCAGTCAACAAATACATGCACAGTGTCTTCCAGATGCTGGCTCTGAGCTGCCTCCCAGGACTGAGCCTTGAGTAACACAAGGAAGTCTCCAGACCCCACTGGTCCTCAACCTGAACATGGGTATATGCTGACACTTGCCATGTGGTCAGGGCCAGTGGAGTAAGTGATGTTTGAGCTGGGTCCTGGGGAGGAGACAGGAGAAGAGGAAAAGAAACAGCACAATGAATGATTGGGGCACTTAGGACACTGTGGCACAGGTTAGGTGACACTCTCCCACCATACCCTGAGGAAGTACTTACTCTGTCCCTGTGATCCAGGCAGGGGCTGGTGAGGAAGCAGTTCCCAGAACCACGTGCACCTCTCTCTGAGATTGTGGGGATGTAATAATTCTCCACCAGACTCTGTACCCCAAAGACAGGGCTGAGGCTAAACTACAACATGGGCCACACTCACCTGAGAGATGCCTGGATCCAGCAAGATGATGCCACTTCCTGCAGCGAGCTGGGGCACTCCCTGCAGAGCACTCAGTGAGTTGCTGGGGCCTGAATCTGGAAGGTGGACACTAAGCCAGAGCCAGGGCTGCCACAGGAAGGACCCCCAACACCATGCCAACAGCTTGGGAATCCAGGTTCTAAATGGAGGTGGGAGGTGATTTCCAGGGTTTGGGGGAAAGCTGAGTCTCCAGGGTGGTGGGAAGGGAGGCCTATCATTTTTTTAAAAAACCCTTAATTCCTTCAGATGACTCACTGAGCACCTATCAACATAAAAGCACAATTGAGTGGAAGCTTGGAAAATCAGATACATAGCAAAAGCTCATTAAGAGTTAAGTTTCCATTAAAAAATAAAGAAAGAAAAGAAAAGTTACTGAGGCATTTAAAAAAAGAAAGAAAAACAACCACTTCCAGAATCCTAAATGTTCATCTAACTATATCATGCAACTGTCAAATTATGGCCACGATTCTCTGGTACCCTACTGCACAGGGCCATTGTACCATTCGTAGTTAAACTGTCATAATTATTATAATCTCGAGCACATTTCTTATGTCTTTTCCTAAAGTAAAACAGAAAAATGAGTGGCTTGCAAGAAGAAGATAAATCGCTTTTTCAACAATCTAGACATGAACCTTATTGAACATCTATTGGACAATATGAAAGAAGAAAGCAAACCTTTCTGAAATACAGTTGCTGGCCTGGAATTGCCAAATGGGTCTTGCATACCTGGGTTCTGACAGCTCCAACCTAATGAAAGCAGGTCTGCCCTGTGGTAGGGTAGGGACCGTATGTATGTTTCATAGGAGGAGGGATCCTAAATGATAAGCTGAGTGAAGTGAGTCTAATTGCAGGAAAATTTGAGATTATGGCTTATCAATTAAAGAGCTAGTGGAAGAATAGTGAAAGGTAGTAAAATGAATGATAAATCATTGTCCATCAGAAAAGAGGCCTTAGCTGAGAATCAGACATGCAGAACTTAACCAATCAAGAGTGTTCTCCATATTCTTTGCCCTATTAAAAAACAGTGGCAGACAGGAGTTTGAAGGGAACTGAACTTTAACTTTAGTACAGACTACATCATAAGCCTATTTATTTAAGTATCTGGAGAGTATTTGTGAATATAGTGTGTGAGGGGATTGCTCTGTGAACATCCCTTTTCTGGTTTCAATGAAGATCAGGCGTGAGGCTGCAAAATCAAAATGGGAAATGTATATCATCACTGTGTAAAGGCTCAGTATTTGAAAAACATGCAAACATATCCAGCTGTGAAGAATGACAGGGATTAGAAGAGTGACACCAAAATAAATGAAGTATGAATAAAAAGACTCAAAGAAATTCAAGCCTATGGAATTTGATAACACCAAAAGCCTGTTGAATTTGATATAATCAATAACTTAAAAGGTATTTACACAGGATAAGCGGAGAGCTGGAATATGCATTAGACTGCAAAGCTCTGTAACTTTAACTTTACAAAGTTACAAAGCTCTGTAACTTTAAGTTATTGATATAATCAATAACTTAAAAAGGTATTTACACAGGATAAGCGGAGAGCTGGAATATGCACTAGACTGCAAAGCTCTGTGCAGATCCCAATTACCAAGAAAGAAAAATTATGGTTACACCCCCCTCCCCCATACAGAGAGTTACAATGGATTCTAAGATCAAGGTATTCAGAGGGAAAGATGTTTGAACTTCTTAAATGCCATATAGGAATACAGAGAAGGATTAAAATAAACCAACCTAAGACAGAAAAGATAATTGTAAAATTCAATAAAAAGCATGCTATGTTTTTTCCTTGGAACTCTAAAACACAATTCACAACTTCTTAGAATTCACAAATCTAAAACAACTCCCAGTCACAATTTCTTCAAAAAGAATAAAATACCTAGCAATAAATCTAACCAAGGTTGTAAAAGACCTGTATTTGAAAAATTATAAGACACTGAAGAAAGAAACTGAAGAAGATACAAATAAGTGGAAGCATATACCAAATTGATGTATAGATAGAATTAACATAATTAAAATGGCCATTCTACCCAAAGCAATGTATAGATTCAACATAATTTCTCCCAAGATACCAATAATGTATTTCATAGAATGAGAACAATATTTCAAAAGTTTATATGGAACCACACAAAGCCTCACAGAGCAACAGCAATCCTGAGAAAGAAGGGAGTTGGAGGAATCACACTACCTAATATCAGACTATAATGTAACTCCATAATAATCAAAACAGCATAATACTGGCATAAAAACAGACACATAGATCAATGGAATGGAATAGAGAGCCCAGAAATAAACCCACACTTTTATAGTCCATTAATATTTGACAGAAGAAGCAAGCACATACAATGGGTAAAAGCAGTTTATTCAATAAATGACATTGGGAAAATTGGACAGATATGTGCAGACCACCTTCTTAAATCACACACAAGAATAAATTCAAATGGATCAAAGACTTAAATGTTAGACTCAAAACCATAAAAATCCTAGAAAAAAACATAGGTGGCAAAATCTCGGATATTGCTGATAGCAGTTTTTGTTGGATATATCTTCCCAGGGGAAGCAAAAGAAAAAATAACCAAATGAGACTACATCAAACTAAAATGTTTTTGTACCACAAAGGAAACCATCAACAAAATAAAAAGACAACCCACAGATTGGGGGAACATATTCATCAATACATTCAATAAAGGTTAATATACAAAATTTATAAAGAATTTACAAGATTTAACACCAAAAAAAAACAAACAAACCAGTTAGTAAATGGACAAAGAACCTGAATAGGCACTTCTCCAAAGAGGACATACAAATGATGAATAGACATATGAAAATATGTTCAATGTCACTAATCATCACAGAAATGCAAATTAAAACCACGGTGAGATATTGCCTCACACCTGTCAGAATGGCTTTTATCAATAAATCAACAAACAGCAAGTGCTAACGAGGATGTGGAGAAAGGGGAACCCTTTTGTACTGCTGGTGGGAATGCAGACTGGTGCACCAATGCGGAAAGCAGTATGGAGATACCTCAAAAAATTAAAAATGAATCTGCCTTTTGATTCAGTGAATCCAATTCTGAGAATTTATCTGAAGAAACCCAAAACACTAGTTTGAAAGAATATAAATACCCTTATGTTCATTTCAGCATTATTTCCAATCTCCAAGACATGGAAGCAGCCCAAGTGCCCATCAGTAGATGAGCGGATAAAACAACCATGGGACATTTACACAATGGAATACTACTTGGCCATAAAAGCAGAAGAAAATTTTACCCTTTGCAACAGTATGGATGGACTTGGAGAACATTATGCTAAGTGAAATAAGTGAGTCAGAGAAAAGACAAATACCATATGATTTCACTAATATGTGGAATCTAATGAACAAATTGAACTAACAAGCATAAAGACCCCCTAGATAGAGAGCAGGGTGACAGCTAAGGGGGTGGGGTGGTTAGGGGGTGGAGGGTTGAGCAAAAAGGTGAAAGGACTCATGGACATGGTCAGTAGTGTGGTGATTGTGGTGGATGGTGGGGTGGAGATGGAAGAGGTTGTAAGGGGGATAAATGACAAAAGGAAAAAGTACAATAAAAATTAATTTTAAAAAAGAAAACTCCAGTTACAAATTGTGAAGCTAAATTGATTTCTATAGTGCCAATAGAAAAAGGGAACTTATAGTGAGCATCTAGGGTAAATATATTTACAGAGCATTTTAAGAACATGTATATTAAAGCTAGATTAATTGAATTGATTCAGATGATTAATAACTAGCAATATTGTGGATCTGTGTAACAGCCAATATTAGTTAACTGAATATTCACATTTTAACCAGTCAGTGGACAAACTGTAGTGCTGACTACTTGGCATTTTTTTAAAGTCTTCGTAGGGAAAGGAATGCTGCACTGGGTGGTGTTTTACAAATATGGTTGGTGACACTTCGATGGGTCAGGATATCACTCTAGTATGTAATGATCAGCATCAAAACTTGGATTAAAACAGAAGAGAAAATATGAAAGCAGTACAGATACAAAGGGTTTTATGAAACCTTTATTTCCTATAATATGTGTATGTTGGACTAGATTTCAATGTACAATGTAGTACTTACTGTGGGCTGAAGTCAAAACATTTGAAAGGCACTATTCTGGGGAGATGATGATATAGTATGAATTTGAAAAAATAATTTCCTATTTTCTGGAAAATTGGGAAAGTTTTGCACCAATTGATAGGTAATTTTATATTAGAGGGTAGGATAGGTAAAATGTAGTTAACCTAAGCAATTTGAGATTCATTTTTTTGCTTATCTTTTCTTACCTCCATTAATGACTTTTATGGCTAATGTATCCCAATTAGATTACAGGTTGATTGAAAATAAGAAATATTTTTTCAGATGTGATTTCATTGTCCATTCATGCTATAAAAATGTCCTGGTCCACCTCTGAGCAACAATCTAGCTAAGTAAACATTTAAACAAGTGTACTTAACCAGTGCCAAATGGATATAGAATCATAGACTTTTAGAAGTTGGATGAATATTAAAACTTATTTATAACAGTAATGGTAAATACTAACTATTGAGCAACTACTATTTGCAAAAAAGTTTAGTATATTTAACCTTTAGAGGAATCCTACAGGTTTAATATTTTAATACCCATTTTTGCAGATGAAGGAACTGAGGCTTAAAAATTATTCACAGCCACAGAGCTAGTAAGTGATTTGAGCTAAAATCAGACTCTCCCACTGCCCTGTAGCATAGTACCTTGGAGTCTTGCCAAAATTACAACTTGGAAAATTTGAGACTAATATTCTGATTCTGAGTGTGGTGCTATTTCTACCACTTTCTTTTGCCTCCCAACTTAATGTTCACTTGTTTAGTATAAGTCTTCTATATACACTTTTATATCACAATTCTATAACAACATGAAGGGAAGGAACTGCTTTTTACTGGAAAAGTAATTAATTGTCTACGTGATTACCAGATTTCCCTCTTCAAGCATGTTTAGGTGTGACAAAGTACTCCTCACCTTGTCCTTTTCATTTCCCAAACCTAGAGCCTAGGTCTTTCTTTGCTCACGCTGTCCCCTTGATTTTATCTCTGATCTCATTGCTACCACTCTTCCACTGTGATTCTTACAGGACACGGGCACATGTCAGCATACTGGTTCTGTGTCATGTGTTCCTGCCCTGAATCAAATGCAGAAACATTCTTAATAGATTTGCTTATTGACTGTGGTGGTGAAAGTCGTGCTAGTCAATAGGATTGCCAAGGCACAGACACAGTCCCAGTACTGATAGATTTGGCAGCTTCTGGAGGCATCAGGGTTGGGAAGTGGTTGTAAGATTTGCATCTTGACGATGCCACTTACTGTGTCCAGTTATCTAACTACTCTTGGGTTTTCATTTTTTTAATGTTATTTTCCTAAGTTTTATGTAATTGTATTCCAGATACATACAAAGATATTTAAGTTATGGACAGTAAAAATATATCATCTGTATCAACTGTATCAACTGTAGTACTGACTAGTTGACATTCTAACCAAGTGTTGCTCAGCATTTACCAACAAGGCAAATATTAAGAAAATCATTTAAAATAGGGTTAAATTAAAGCAGAAGGCAAATAGGGTATAATCCTAGACAAACCTATAGGTATCCAGAATTAGGTATCCTTTATATAATGACCTTAAATAAAAATACCCATCCCTATGTTCTTAGGATTATTGTATCAATCCATGCAAAACACTTAAAAGTGGACATAACACATAGTAAGCACTCAATACATGTCAGCTGTGATTACTATTATTATTACTGCTGCTACAATTAAAGAGAGCAGGGCTGGAAGCATGGTTAGTGTTCAGAAAATTTAGTAGATAGAATTTAAGTTAAACTCACAATGTACAATTTAAAGGACAATTTTGTTTCACAACTTGTATATGCCATACCTACCTTTTTCTGAGGATCAAGATGGATAATGGCTGTGAAATCCTTTCATAAACTGTGCCATATTACAAAATGTCTTTGTGATTCCAATAGTGGGTATTGTACATTACTAACAAATACCATATTTAGTTAAGGGTTTAATTTTTTGTTAAGAGAGTCTAGCTCTTTGATTTTATTTGTGTCTAGAGTAATGACTCAAAGTAACAAGAATGTATATTGGAGATAGGTTAATTTAATTTTATATTTTAAGCATATTTTATCAATATTTTAAACTCTTCAATAATTTCAAGTGAACAGACTTGAGAAAAGGCCATGTTTTAAAGGCATTGTGAGCCAGTCTTTTGATTATGTTAAGACTTAATTCTTAGGCACTCTTAAGTTCCTCCAAGTGATAGAGAATGCCCAAATTATCTCTTCTTCACAGTTATCAAAAGCAAAATCGAATATTCTCAATATGTAATAAAATCATGTAACAACAGGAACAAATCTGAAGCAGCATTTTTTTCTGACTATTTTAAATGTAGCTGT
The DNA here is from genome assembly GCA_004027735.1 of Carollia perspicillata. Classification (NCBI taxonomy): domain Eukaryota; kingdom Metazoa; phylum Chordata; class Mammalia; order Chiroptera; family Phyllostomidae; genus Carollia; species Carollia perspicillata. The sequence continues at coordinate 10,457 of PVKM010004576.1, forward strand.
AATGTTTTAAAAATTGTTTCTCAATATTATATCTGTGAACCTTTATTTTTCTTCCTAAGCAAAAAAAGTAATGATTTAAGTTTTTCCAATTTATGTTCAAATGACGATTATATTGCTGTTTTTCATTAACATGTTAGTTGCTTGTATTTCTTCATATTTTCTGAAGAAGCTTTAAAAACAAACCCCAACATTGCTTGTTATTAATATTTTCATTTCAGGTTTAAAAACATCAGCTTATAAAATTAAAGTATCACTTTGTTATTACTACAACTGTGACTATGACCTAAACCACTGGATTGAACAAATGAACAAGTGAATATTCCTTGCTCTATGTGTTATCAATATCCCTTTTATGGTGGATATCCAGAGTTGATGTTGACAAGAGAACTTATATATAAGCATCATGAGAGGTGCAAGTGAGGAAATGCTAGCGAGCACTGCTGGACAGTCTCTCACATGCACCTTCAAAGTGAACAGCTCTGGTCTTCCAGATCCTTTGGTCTCCTGGAAAGGGCTCTACAGCAAGATGAACCAGGACTCAGAAGTGGGCCATGATCTGCCCAGGTCACTTTACTGAGGGCCCCTTCATTGACTGCGGGATGGGCTCTAGAGGGAGCTCTAGCCCTGTCATCTTGTGCTTTTCAGAACTTTGCCATATATAGGGTCAGGTCCAGTCACTTTTGCGCTGACAACTGCTTGTAAGATAACATTTTAGAGGACGGAAGGTAGAAAATAAAATGTGAAAGCTGAAAAAGAATGAGGAAAGGGATTCATCCAGAATACACGCAGTAAGAGGAAAGCTCCTTTTACCTTCAAGGAAAAAGCCAACTATGCCCAGACTTTTCTGCAGTGCATTGCCTTGATATACATTTTTTAAAAAAGATTTTATTTACTTATTTTTAGAGAGAGGGGAAAGGAGGAAGAAAGAGAGAGACAGAGAAATATCAGTGTTATAGAAACATTGATTGGTTGCCTCTTGTCCCTGCCTCAACCAGGGATCAAACCTGCAACCCAAACATGTGCCCTAACTGGGAATCAAACTGGTGACCTTTTGCTTCATGGAATAATACCCAACCAACTGAGCCACACTAGTCGTGGCTTTATATACATTCTTTTAAATTAGTTTATATAATTTATTTGACCTTCTAAGAAGCTTTCGTAACTCTCAAGTGGCCTACATTTTTAGAGAGCTTACTGGCATGGTCTTTCATTGGAACATTTTGACTGTTGTTTCTTAGTTTGGCAATGGACACTTTGGAATAACTTGAACATCGCTGGAGAATTAGCAGGTCACTGGAGAATTCAAAAGAAGTTGAGGTATTCAGAACTACAGGATTCTAAACAGCCATTTGATCTTGGTGTTCAGAAACTATGCATATAGTTAGCAGCCCAAGCATTTTGCAAATGAAAAAAGTAGAGCTGGAAATTCCATTTCTTGGGAAACTTTAGGGACTCTTCAGAATTTAAAAATAATATTTACAATAACTCAAAACATGTACCCCAGCCATAGGCAAATAGTGCTTCACAAAAAGTTCATTACTAGCTCCTACATACTGTATTCCAGTCTCTATTTCCTTTACAACAACAACAAAAAGAAGGAATGAGTGCCTGCTTTCTCCCTCCCTATTGCAATTGGACACAATTATACACTGCCACATAGCTTTTACCACTTGAAGCCACTCAAAATACACAAAAATTCCATTCTTTTGTTTTCTCTTTATAACAATGGGACCTGAGCTCAATCTGGTTTCTATTTTATCTCTTTGGGAACCTGAAGTGCATAGAGTTTGTTAGAAGAAAATTTCCAAAAAAGCACACTTTACTGTTCAACATGAAGCCACTTTTTCCATCTCACACTCAAGAACATTATTTTTAATGCTCATCAGAATTCCCCCTCCTCAGCCCCAGTGCCACACTCTGGCTCCAGCACATGCTGAAGTGTCTGTGCCTGAACAGGCCAAGCAGAAACTGAAACTGCCCTGATCCTGCGGTTCAATATGGCACCCTGGCATTGCTGTGGGACCTCTTAGAATTTGGGAGCTGATTTAATGAGCATGGAACACAGGGGAGAAGTTCTACAATCAATATGAGTTCATTTGACAAGGGCTGTTCCCTTTCTTTGTGTACTGTTAAAGAATTAATTTAAACCAATCTAATCATTGAGAGGTAGTCCCTAAACACTCAAGTTTTCATTGTGATAAATTTATTCAATTAATGAAATGAGCCTCACAGATAATTCTCCCTATCCAAGTTTCATGGTGACATGAGAATTTATCCCCAAATGTGTCAAAGTATTATCTGTTTAGTATAGAAATATTACTTATATCAAGGCAAGCTTGAACTTGTACAATGAAAGAGGTCATTTAAATTTCTATGTATTTATAATATATTTAGCCTAACCATCTCTCTGGTTTTATTCAATATTTGCAAAATGAATCATTGTTCCAGTTCATCTGCAAACATATTATGAATAACATATTTTATATTTTATGAATAGCATATTTTGCATTTGTGTATATATGCCTGTGTATTTGTGTGTATGGTTTAAAGAATAATAATAAAATGACTATTTGTGTGTCTGCCAACCACTTTCCTGTGTTATATCCACCCAGAGGTAACTAACCACTTTTCTGAGTTTTGTGTTATCAGTCTATATTCCTTATAATACTAATGTAGATATACATGTAACATATATAATGTAATGTACACTAGTGTACATATTCCTGAGTAACACATTCTTGATTTTTTATCTTTCTGTTTTTAAAGGAAATGTTTTTAATATTTCACCATTTAGTATTACATGTGGAGTAGATTTTTTTTTCAAGTACTATTTATTAGGTCAAGGAAGTTCTCTTTATATTCCTACATTGATAAGAAGTTTTCAGATTGTGAATATATGTTGAATTTTATGGAATGCATTTTCTGCATCTGGTGAGATGACCAAATGACTTTTTGAATTAATAGGTATTGAGATGAATTATAATACTAGATTTTCTAATGTTGAAATAATCAGACATTTTAAAAATACCACTTTGATATGCACTGTGAGTCTCAGTCTCTACTATTTTATTTAATATTTTTAAGAGTACTTTCATGAATAAGGTTGTTTTTTTCATTGTCATACTGTCTGTATCTAGTTTAGGTATCAGGATTGTGTAAGATTTCTAAAAGTAATTGAGAAGTCTCTCTTTTTCAGTTTTTGAAAGAATTTGTGTGCTATTGGAATAATCAGTTCCATGAGTGTTTAATAGAATTATCTTATAAAACTGTTTGGGCTTCCTATTTCTTTGTAGGAAGATTTTAAACTATTGATTTCATTTGTTTAATGGTTTAGAATCATTAAAATTTTTATGTCATCTTTAGTCAGTTTGTAAAGATATACCTTTCTAAGAATTTGTCCATTTCATCTATATTTTCCTATTTATTGGCATATAACTATCCATACTCTTACAATCATATATTAGTTGTTCATTGATGTCAATTTTGCTAAAAGTTTGTCAGATTTATTATTTCTCTGGAAGAGCCAACTTTATCTTCATTGTTCTTCTCTATTATCTTCTGTTATATAGCATTAATTTTTGCTTTTATTTTTATTTAATTTTTTCCATTTGCTTTGTTTTAATTCCCTTGTTTTTTTTCTAACTTCTTAATTTGGTCAGCAAACTCACTAATTTTTAACTGCTACAAACTTATGAAAAACTTCTTATCTATAGTGAGACTTTTAAAGACATGATCATTAAAAGTTTTGATCAAGACCTGCATGTAATTATCTCAAAACTTAAAAGAAACAAAATAGATGTTTGTGAAAAAAAGGTTCAATACTCGTTAAAATATTTACAATTATGGTTGCATAGTTTATATAGATTCAATGTATTTTATATTCTAGTTTTCTTATATGAAATGCATTCAATAAATATCTTTGCAAAATTTACATATAGCTGTTTTCAAATACCCTCTCATTTATTCTAGCAATTGCTATTGTAATAATATAATTTTTTAATGAGTATCATATGAAAAGGATGAACACTAAACCACTAACAAGCAATTGGTGCTACCAAGGTCAGTATCAGCTTTACTTCTTAATTGCTTCTTTGGATTCTTGCTTTGTCTTTTTTCTCACCTCTAAGGATTTCTCTTGCTATCAGCTCAGCTATGCATGGTAAAAAAATGTTCTGAATTTTTATGCAGCATTTTGAGGTGTTCTATTTGAGAGGGTCTTTTGGGTCATTTGATCTGCCTTATGGCCTAAAATGTAAATCCCACAGGTAATATTCAGTTGACTTTGCTTCATTCTATGGCCATATAAACTCCAAACTTCAAAGTGCTGAATCACCAATTTATGTCATTGCTAAAAGAGGAACAGGATCAGAGAAATGTGGATTGATGTATGCAAAGTAATTATAATTTCTGAACCTACTACTCAAAATTCATGTATCTCCCACAGTGAGTTAGCATCATTTTTCTAAGATGAATTATATATTAAAAGCAAAGGAAAGAATGTCTCCAATTCCAATGGCAAATGCATGTAATGCAGTAGATTTCTCTTAGTTTCAAAAAAAATACCACATGAAATCACAGAAATATGTTATTAGGTTCTCAGTCCTTCTTTTATTCTTTTGTTCATCTATCTTTCCTTATTGTATCCCTATTAATGTGTATTAGAGAAGATAGGAAGACTAGACAATTTTCTGATATTTAGAATCTTTTTGTGATTGGTGGTCTTCTTAGGTTTAGAAAGAATTTTGTATTACTAAAAAAAGAAAGTGAAGGCAGTTTTACTATATTAGATAAGTGCATAAGCTCTGAAACATCTGAATTTGTGTGATGGTTGCATCATTTATAAGGTCATTGAATGATCTTGCGATTGTTATTTAGCCTAGCTGTATCTTAGTTTCCTCATCTGTAAAATAAGGATAAAAGGAGTATCTATCTCATGTCTGTTACACAGAAAACACTCATAAAAGTTAGGTATTGACATCAATAGTCTCATCGTTGGCATCATCACTGTAGGAAGGCCATCCCAGAAGGAAGAAAAAGAAGTAAAGGACCTAGTAGGTTGTTGTCCTATATAAATCCCACATGACCTCATTATTTTATTTCTCTTTTAATCTAGAAAAGAAAGCATGTGCATATTGGAGCTATCAACTCATTGCTACCCCACTTTTCATTGGGTGAAGCTCTTTCCATTCTAGGTTTGGGTGGGGATTGATGATAGAGAGAGGAGAACAGAGGAAGTTGTTGAACTTCCTGGAATGGGTGCCCCTTGAGCTCTCTTTTTGGATTGGAGATTGGGATCTGTAGAATGATATCATTAGGGCTCACACAGGAAGTGTAGTCATTAGCAATTACAGCTCCTTGTGACCTTCTTACTAGAAGCTTCTTGAGGACAAGGATCTTGGCTGTTTTAGTCATCATTGTTCATGTAGTGCTGAGGGTGCTTGTTGTAAGTTTGCCTTATCTTCCAGTGCACTGAGCCGATACCATAACTCAAAGCTCTATTCTAGGAACTGGTATAAATACAATTTTTCCACTCTTGTTAGAGAAGAGGTCAACATAGTGATTTTCTCACAGAGTCAGCTGAATATTTTATCATTTCTGTATGATTTGGGTTACACTTAAGAAAGCAGGTCTTGTTTTTATGGTTCGTAATTTTTTACCTTAACACAAAGAATAAAAATGTTATAGAGCCAAGTTAACACTAACATATTTCAGTATAAACCTTGTTTTCAAACAGATTATTTTCCAAAAGAAGTTCTTTTAGTTTTCAGCCTTTAACTTAAAGTAGCAACCATTAAATATAAGAGTAGAGCAAGGTGAGAAGATCTAGAGGACAAAGGAAAAGACAAAAAAAGACAGAGCAGTTTAATTCAAGAAGCTAAACAGATGAGACTGGCATGTGACAGAGCAGCAGTTATCTTGTGCAATTTCCACTACCCTTGCTCCATTTATGGACATTTATATAATGGTTGTAAGAGGAGAATTGATCAGGTATTGTCTAATCAGGGAGCTGAAAACCCTTTTTATCCACCCCTCTACCTCCAGCCCTTCTATTTCTTTGCAAATTTGGCTTGACATTCAAATTCTCTGGGAAGGAGAAAAAGAATGGAGTTTATAAATGAAAAAACCTATATAGGTAGAGAAAGAACATTTTACTTGTATTTGTACAAGAGACAATAACAAAGAGACAATACAAAAAATTAATTTAAGCCTCTTTCAAAATACACTAACATCAGTTTGCTGCTTTCAAGGGCAACAATAAAGTGGTGTCGTAGGACATATTTCATAATCATTTTTTCTTATAAAATAATTGTTTTACCTTTTTTACTGTTGTGGCTTTTTAAAAACAAAAATAAACCCTCAGATATAGAAAATACGTAGAATATTAGGTGTGGTTGTAAAGTAGATATTGAAAGCTGGAGAAAAGTGTCGGGAAATGAATTATTCTCTATTGTAAAATCCAAGACATACCAGTAAACCTTTTGTGATATGCTCAGTACATTGTTCACAAGGTTTCTGAAGATGTTCCTTGTCTTTAATTTTGAAATAACTTTGTGATGTATGGATGCTACGGTAACTGCTATTTTATTGAAGAGTAACATTTATGGTCAACTAAAATTGTCAACTTGTTGGCATGCCATTTTAGATCTCCTTTATATTTACTCTATTTTCTGACTTATCACATATTTGATATAATCTTACATTTTGAAATGTCTATACTTCCTTATGTTTATTTACATATTAAATTAATATTGTTATATCTGATGATAGTCATTCAGTGTTATTGCAAAGCCAGCTTCTTTTGCCCTCAATAGCACCATTTACTGAGGGCTCATGATGTGCCAGGTACTCTTCTAGTGCACTATATATACCTCATGTAATACTCATAAAAATCTATGGGGCACTATTTATTTTTATTGTTGTTGCTGTTACCATTTAACTGATGAGTAAATAGAAGCACAGACCAATTAAGTAATGTTTCTAGGATCATACAGCTAGAACTATACTGTCCAATACAATAACCTCTAGTCATATGTGATGACTTAAATTTAAATTTAAGTTAAATGATGTTAAAAATGTAGTTGCTCAGTTATACTAGCCACACTTCAAATGCTCAATAGGTCCATAGGGTTGGTGGCAACTGTATTGGGCAGTGCAGAGCAGAATATCCCTATCGCTGTGGAAAGTTCTATTGGACAATGCTGTTGAGGGAGCACTAAAGCCAGGCTTAGACCGAGGTGGTGTGATTCCTGGGTCCATACTCATAACTACTACATAACTGAACTGTCTTATTTTTCCCCTGTTAACTATAAAGGGACTGGTATTGAGAGTCTATGAGTTGATGTTAACCTGAAGGGTAAAGCGCAAGACTAAAGACTACAGCCTGGATGGGAGGTTCATTCATTCATTTATTCCACAAATCTGTATTGAGCACCCGCAGAGTGAGAGGTACTGTTCTAGATGCTGTTGATAAAGCAGTGAACCACATGGATTCTCTCACCTCACAGAACTTAGATTCATCTGGGGCAGGAAAATACAAACAAATCAGGTCGTGATAAGTGCTGTGGAGAAAGCACAGCAGGATAAGGATGATGACTTGGAGTGATGATGAAAAGTCTCTCTGGTAAGACATCATTCAAAAAGGGACTTACTAGAAGGAGGCCACATAGAGAAGTGAGTGGAGAAGCCAGGCAGTGGGAACAGCAGTGCAGAGGCCCTGAGGCAAAGATCTGTGAGTTCAGTTCACATGTTCAGGCATCCACAGAAATTCCTTCTTTTTCCAATCTTCATATCTCATCCATTTAGCCTTTCTTAACAGTGGTGGGATATCCCCTTTCTTTCCCAGTTCTCATGTGTCTTCATTTGAGTCATTAGAGCTGATTGCATTTTCTGTTACAAGTATTCTTAATTTTGTAGTTTTCAGACTTTAGAACATAAAGAAATATTAACACCCTTCCAGGATTATCGTAATAACATTATAAAATCATATTTATTTGAAAAGTGTTTCTTCTTTTCAAATAAATGGCCTCCTTCCCCCAGTAAACAGAAACTAATTGACCAGATCAGAAGTTACTACATGTAAAGCCAAGCTGATAAAATTATTTTTAGAAGAAAATTAAGATGAAAACAAACTAAATCATGGTCTAAAATTTTACTTCTAGACTCAAAAAAGTCTTATGAATTTAATGCTTATTGTTAATAGTTTGACCAAGCACAGAAAATTAATTCCAGTTATTAGAAAGCTCTTCTTATATTGAACTGAAACCTTCTTCTCTTTAATTTCCAGTCATTCATCATAATATTGCTTTCCATGACCACATATAAAATATATAATCTGTCATTGAGAGAACACCCTGATAGACATTGGGTTATAGCTCTTGAATTTTTCTTTCCTTAAAGTGTTTTCTCTCCTTGGTCCTCAACATCTCCATTTCCCTGAGTTACAACTTCACATTACATAGTTCCTTCACCGAATCACTCTACACCCTTAGGTTGGCTGCATTCTCAATTGTCCATATCTTTCCTAAGATGGGGCACTAGAAGCTGCATGCTTCTTTAGACGTAGTTTATGAATGGGGCAGTGTCCACGTGAACTCTAACATTCTCTGATCCAGACACTCTGCCACCATCAGGGTAACTCAAACTAAATTAGCTTTTAGCAATCACATTTAAACTTGATTAATCATTGCTCTTGTCTGTCAACTTATCTGTTGATGTTTCCCAAGCACCCACTGTCTGTTTATTATAACAATAAAAGTATAAATCAGATGCAACCTCCTTCTCACAAAAATTTCTAAGTAAAGGGAATCAAACTTATAAAAATAAAATTTGTTTAAATAAAATAGTAAAGTCTCCTCCACTGAACCTCCCCCCTTAAAAAAAAAGCCTGCTGAAGACCCATCCTTAGAATAACTGTAGCATGTTTTAAGTGACTGGAGAAATTTCTTGAACTTGAAATTTGTGGAAAGACTTTTCCTCCACTAATATCCATCCAGGATGAGTTAGTAGACAATCTTTTATCTGTTGTTAATCTGACATAAGGATCAGTTAGTGTATTTACTACAAAAACAAAGCCAACACACAATCTCATTTTAAACACAAAAAATATGATATAGAAAGGTAAATTTTTATCTTGATACTATTGATATGGTTCATTACGTAGATGTATCAGATTAAGAGGTAATGATGCGCAATGTGGTAGGTATTAATAACAAAGAGTGAAAGATTATAGGATAAATGCAGTACAGTATAATGATCATATTAGGGTATAATTTTTATAATAGAAGGAAGACATGCTATAACAAAGAATGAAAAATATGGTTGCTTGCAGTGTATAGTTCCATATTCAGACTTGGTCACTGCTCAGCCCAGAAAGGGACAGAATCCAGACTCAAGGCAAGAATATAGCTGGTAAAAGAATTTTCCTTATTTTCTCTACTCCTTAGTGTTGACCACAGACTTCCCCTGACCATAATCCAGAGAAAGTGGTAACACCTTTATCCCTTAAATTAGGTGAGGACCAGTTTGAGAAACAAATGATGGAGAGAAATAATGAAGGGAATGGGAAGATATGTGGGTCTGGAATCATCCTTACCTGACCCTTCTAGACCCTCCCATTCCATCATTTCCAGGAAGAGTTTCATTTGGACCATGGCACTATGGATTTCAAATGTTTTTCTTAAATTTTCATAGAACAGGGCAACAGGGAGAATGGGTGGTGGGGCATAGGGGAGCAGACAAAGAATGAAGAAAAGATAAGCCCAGTTCTGACTAAAAAGTATTAAAGATGGACTCTCTGGCTCCCATTTCTCCCAAGACTCTTAGAACTTAATTCACTTTAGCAAACAGTCACCTGATAGACACTGTGCTAGTCTTTGTAGGGTACCAAAGATGAGTAATACATCACTTGCACAATCTGTTGGGGAAAGGATGGCAAAAGCACACAGACAACAAAAGTCAAGTGCAGAGTGTGCTAAGTAGTCTAAGAGAGACACAAAGTGTTCTAGGAGTTCAAAGGCAAGTCTTCACATTTAATTTAGTTTGGGGACTTGGGATGAACTATCAAGTAGATAGTCTTTGAGGTGAACGTTAAAGGATGAGTAGGATTTCCACAGACAAAGATAAGCTGGAGAAGTATGTTAGGCTGTTCCTTCATAAGGAAGCCCCAGGTGGTATTATGCAGGCAGAATTCCTTGCCTACTATACTTAAAGAGCTAAGTAGTAAAGACTTCTATGCCTGGGCTCTCCAGGTCTCACAGCATTGTGAACATAACCCAGAGTAGTCTCAGAGCTGTGAGATAAGTGCTTTCTTGACAAGTCATGTGCAGTATTGGCCAGATACCCGATCAACAAGTATGAGTCTGAACCCAGGATACAGATGGAGTCAGGCCTTTTTCTTCCTCTTAATGGCAAGTAAGTAATAGTTATTGGCTAGGGCATCTGGGCAAATGACTATCAAAAACTGCCATTTAAGATAGAACATCTGTAAAGCTCTGTAACCACTAACTTTTAGGTAGCCAACTTCAGTGGACTAGAAAAAAGCAGAATGCTATGTATTTAAGACTTTTTTCCTCTTCCCATATCTATCAGCATTCATCCAAAGAAATAAAACCAATAGGAGATATACATTAAGAGATTTACTCCAAGAAATTACCTTACACAATATGAGGACTGTTTGGGTAAGTCTGAAATCTGTTGGTCAGACTGTCAGGAAGGGCAAGTTGGAACTCCTGGAACTCCTATGAGCTGAAGCAGCTGATTATAGGTGACAATTCTTCATCTTCAGGGAAGACTAAGTTCTCCTTTTAACACCTTCAAACTGATTATGGTCTTTAATCACATCCACAAAATACCTGCGTGGCAACACCTAGATTAGTGTTTGACTGAATAACAGGCCTATAGCCTAGTCAACTTGATGTGTAAAATGAATGAACTATCATACATCTCATAGACCAGACCTAATGTTAGGATGAGGGCAGGAAATATTAACAATGGGATCAGGTAACTTACAGCAATGGCAGAGGGGACTCAATCAAAGATATAAAACACCATATATTAAACAAATTTATTTATATATATGAATATCTGGAACAGACAAATCCACAGGAACAGAAAGCAGATTTGTGGTTTCCATGAGCTAGGAACAGAAGGGAATAGGGAGTGACTGCTTAGTAAGTACTGGGTTTCTGCTTGGGGATGATGTAAATGTTCTGGGACTGAATAGTAGCGATGGCTGCAAAACATTGTGAATGTACTAATGCCATTGCATTGTACACTATAAAATGGTAAGTTTTATGTTATGTGTATTTTTACCATAATAAAAAATAATCAAATGCAATTATCATTAAACAGTACTTTGCAAAGCTGGCTGCTATGGGCTCAACATTGGAACATACCTCTCATTATGGGCCAGCAGGGTGTAGTTTAAAAGTGCCAGTTTAGTGTGTTTATCTTCGGGGATTCAGATCCTTGACAAGTGGCAGCCTCAGCTCTTCAATACACTTGAGATGGACATTATTCAAGCTTATTGTTCTGAAACCTCAGCCAATAGTATAAGGGCACAGGCTGGTTTCCTTAGACAATTTGGAAGTGTATTCAGTAATAAAGATAATACAGGACTGGTGGCTTTCACAGAGCCTGCAATGGAGATCTTCAAATGCAGGAAGATTTGTTTTGAGTGTGACTGTTGGGAAGATAGTCATGAATCTCCGGCCTGTCAGAAAGAAAACTGAGATTTAACTTGGCTACTGTATGTGGGTTCCTGGGAATATTTTATTGCCATGGCTCTTTTCTTCTCCATAAATGCTGTTCAGACTTCCTCTTTATTGGGAACTGTAATGTGTGGGGCCTTTCCTCTGTGTATAGCATGAGCTCTCACTTGGCTTACAGTGGATGTCAGCATAATGATCCTTTCACAGCAGTGACAGTTCAGAGAAAATGTTTTTCAAATTTGTACCTACTGACAGACATATATAAATTCCCAACTAGAGTTATGGATCACCAAGAAAATAGGCTCTGACAGTGCCCTGGAGCCTGGCAGTGAGATGGACCTTCCCTGGGAGAGGCTATGTGGGGCTTATGTTCAGAGCTGATGTATGGAGCCACACAGGGAGGGCCAGGCTTCTTCTTTCTGAACTGGAAACCACTCATGGCATGCCTAGTGCCCTCCATACAGAGATTTCCCCTTGGAAGTATTTTCAGCTCGTTTAGAAGCAACATTAAATATTTGAAGTCACTAGGGAAGATCTGTTCATTGGCATAAGTGGGACTTCAGGTAACTGGAAAAAGCTTCGGGAGGTCCTTTGTTGGGCTTCATTTATGCCACTTTTATAAATTAAAAATAAAATTTAAAATTAAAAGTTACTATTAACCATCATGTATGTTGTTTCATATATGGATGACCTTAGCCTTTAAGAACATATCTTAGAAAAAATGTATTTTGTGGGATGTGAATGTTCTCATCCTTAATGGCTCAATGGACACATTAAAAAACTAAATATAATTTGATGTGGCTCCTTCCAAAAATTGAATCATTAAACTTACACATCTAAGGCATTTTTTGACTTACTCAGGTTGCTGAGTCCTGCACATGGGAATGTAAGAGCAGCTTTACATTTCTGGGACGAAATTTTCTGCCCAAATGTGTCTCCCGATGGTCTAACACAATGTCCAGATGTCCACTGTTATGATCCACATTTCAGGCTGGCCAATCTCTAGAAACATCTATTGAAATGAAGTTATTTATAAGTGTGATGTGTTATGTTAGATGTCTAAGATGTGCTATCACTCCATACATGTAATTTCACTTTTTATAACAATTTGAGGTATGTGTCATATCATAAACTGACACTCAGAAAGGTGAGTAACTTGCTCAAGGTCACACAGATAGTAAGTGACAGGACTGACTTCTAGCCCAGGACAGTTTGATCCTCAAACCTTGTCATGTTCCATTGCACTAGCCTAACAAGCAGTTTCAGGATATTTAGCCACAAAGCTAATGTCTGAGACTGCCTGAGCTGCTATAACAAACTACCACAAACTAGATGGCTTGTAAACAACAGAAATTTATTGCTCACAGTTCTGGAGGCTGGAAGTCAGATCAGGGAGCCAGCATGGTTGGATGAGGGCTTTCTTCAGGGTTGGAGACTTCTCCTTATATCCTTACATGGCAGAAGGGACTAGAAATCTCTCTGGGGTCTTTTTTGGTGCACTAATCTCTTTCTTCAGAACTCCACCCTGGTGATTTTGGTACCCTCAGAGGCAGCCTCACTTCCAAATACCATCATCACCTTGGAGGTTAGGATTTCAACATATGAATTTTGAGGGGACAAAACATTCAGACCATAGCAGGTGGTCACCAGAAAATGGGGCATAGGGTACCTCAGTTTTAAAGAACACAGGGAAGTTTCCTGGTAAGGAAACCGGGATAAAAGCAAGTGATTCACTTAAAGCATTTCTGCATTTTTAGAAACACAGTTTAAGTATAACCCCTGCTTTGGAGCCTTGTCCCCCACATATTATGTTCCACAGTTGACCATGCTACCTTCCTTTGTGTTCACATGTGTGTAGTCACACTTGTCATACTTTATTTTACCTGGCATAGAGCCTGACACAGAGTAAGATCTTAATGAGTGTTTATTGAATTAATCAGGTACAGGTACCCAGGAACATCTTGGAGAATGGGAAGACTAGTGGGAGACTGGGCAGGTGAAATAAGCAACCAGGGACAAACTAACTGGACTTGAAGACAAGCCACCTATTTCTGTCTTTTCTGAAGATGGATCAGCTGGTACCAGAAATATAAATGTAGTGACAGACTTGACAATAAAATTCAGGCTTTCTATTCATTATACTTTTAGCTGGAGAGGAGGTTGATTTCCACAGTGGATTCTTTTGAAGTAAGTGCTTTCATGTATGTTTACACACTTTACATGCGTTTTTTCCCAAGATGAAAACAAAGAAAGAACCTGCAGAAAGACTTCAGAGAGAGTGAAAATGCAGAGATCATGTGTTCTGAAGATTCAAAAATCCCCACTTTGGCCTCTATGCTAAGGATTGGGTAACTATAGTCGGCAGGCGAAATACCTCTTGCCATTCATTTTTGTATGCTTGCACAAAAAGGGAGCTAAGAATAATTTACATTTTTTTTTTGTTTTTTTTTAGTATATTTTATTGATTATGTTATTACAGTTGTCCCAATTTTTTTCTCCCCTTTATCCCCACTTGCCCTGCACCCCCCACCCTCCAGCACTCCGCTTCCCCTAGTTTATGTCTTGGGTTGTACATGTAAGTTCTTTGGCTTCTCTATTTCCTATAGTATTCTTTTTTTTTCTTTTTTTTTTAAATTGATATTCAAGTACGAATAATTTACATTTTTTAGTGGTTGGAAGAAAACAAAAAATATTTCATGACATCTGAAAATTGTATGAAATTCACATGTCAGTGAGTATAAGTAAAGTTTCATTGGAACCCATCCACACTGATTTATGTATGTGTTATTTGTAGTGTCTGCTTTTGATGTGTGGTTGCAACAATGACCATATGGTCACAAAATCCTCAAATATTTACTATCTGTTTTTTTGCAGAAAAAGTTTGTCAACCTCTGCTCTAAGCTATAGTAGTATGATTCTCTTTTAAGTCTGGTGGGAAGATAGAATAGTATTGTTTCCATTGTTTCAGGAGCCTTCTTACAGAGCATATTGATTTTATTTATAGATTTCTATTGACTTTTGTTGTTACTTTAATCTGTGGTGTCATGAAGGGCCGGGAATAATTATGGTACATTGTGAAGTTTCATTCTAAATAGTATCTGGAAAATCTCTCATGGCTGATTTTGGTAAAGAAGCTTTAATTGTTAAATTGCTTTTTAACTTTTCCATCTGAAAGCAAACACTAAGGGGAAAGAAAGGGTGAGATGGGTAATAGCAGCCCTTGGCCTTGTGCTACCTGGTGGGATGCCACCAGGTGTATAGGCGGCGCTTTGTGCTTTTCAAGGAAAGATGTTACAAAAGTCTAAGACATTATTAATAACACACAGAGGGCTGTGGTAATGATCTTCATCTCTGACTTACAAAATAATAGATTACTACTAAAACAATTTAGATTTGATGATTAAATGCATGTTCGTAATGGGGCCAAAGTACCAAGAAAATCTTGGAGCAATGATAGAGACAATTGTGATTTCAAGATATATAAATCTATCTTGATTTTTAAAAAATGACTTCAGGTAGATGCTTCTGAGCAATAAAAGTGAAGAAGCAGGGAGAGTAGGAAAATGAAGAAGAAATGCCAATGGTAGGTATATTTCTGGGGTGGTTAACCTGTGAACAACTGGGATCTATTTGCTGAGGACACCCTGAGGCACTGTATAGAATTAACCCTCATATTGTCCTCCCAAAGGATGTTGGAATTAGTGAATCCATTATATGATAAAAATGACTATTGCCAAGTTTTGCAGTCTTCCATTATGCCAGGAGCTTTGCCTAGGTAGTTTTCCATGATTCTGGGGGAAAAGTCTGAAAGAGTATATTTAGTAATATTTAACATTGAGAAACTGAGGAGTTAGTACAAATTATGTAAAGTCACTTGGTAAGTGTTAGTATCAGAATACAGATCCAGGTCTGTCTGACAGAAGGAAAGCTTGCGTCCTTTCCTCTGTGCTATATAAGAATGCAATTGCCTCCTACTAAAATTTAACTTGTTTCTAATTTGCAATGTTGGGAGGGTGGGTGTATGTCAGGAGACTATGCTGCAGTAACATATAACCCCCAGAATCTCAGTGATTTAACCACAACTTATTTTATTCACTACAAGTTCATGAGGATGGTAGGGTGGCTTCATGTTGGTAAGGCCCTCACTTGGGAATCCAGACTGATAGGACAATGCTATCTGGCTGTGTGAGCTCTAGATTGAGATAAGTGAGGCACCTCTGGCATTCCTGTCAGGGTCGTGGAAGTGCCAACCCTGCATTTACCTGGGGAGTTAAGTGCCTCCTTAATTGGTACCATAGCTTGGGCCCTGAGAAAAAAAGATACCTGCTAAAAAGGGGTCCTACTGGCTAACTGGCCTCAAATTAAAAAACAAACAAACAAATGAACAAATAACTACAACAAAACCCCAAAGCCCAGCACCCATTTCTGCACAGGGAACTCTCATGAAATTTGCACTTTAGGGAAAACTCCGAACTGAAACATCTGCTTCTCCACTGAACTGCTTTCCTGCACTGTTTCTGCCATCTGAACCAGCCTTTATAAAGGAGTTCCTGGAAACCTGTCTCAGTCCTGGAATAGGACTGAGGCTTCCTCCATCCAATTGGAGCCACACAGCTATATCCCATCAGCTTCTTCACCAACCAATCATGGCAGCTCCATTCTGACCAATCAGGACAGTGCCTTTTAAGGCCAATTAGACTGAGAATTTGGAGTCCTCATTTGCATGAAGATGAACCAATCAGGGCCAGGGGTAGTAAGTAACTTATGTCTATATAAGTTAGCTCCCCTCTGGCTTTGAGAGTGCACTTTCTCTTTCCACCAAAGGCTGCATTTCCTGGGAGTAGAGCAGACCAATGCAGAGCAAACTAAAGCAGAGCAAAGCAGATTAGCATAGAGTTGAGCTGAGCAGAGCAGGGAGGAGCAGAGCAGAGCTGTCTAGTCAGAGAGGTGCCTGGCCCCAGGGCCACTTCACAGCCATGCTATTTTCAGAGCTGTGCTATATCACAATTAAGATGTTTCACCGGATAAAGTTTTCTTCTTCACTGCATCCTAAATTCGGAATTACTGTTGGCAGTGAATTGGCAGCAATGACCATTAACCACAGGCTCACAATAGGCATCTTGCTTTCTTTACCCTAGTCCAGTCCAAATGGCAGAAGGACAGGGGCCTGGTGAAGCACATGTAGCCTCTTAAAGCTTTCATCCAGGGTGATATGCTATTTCTGTTCACATTTTATTGAAAAAATGGGAAGGACACTAGATATTGGTAAACAATAATAGTGTCTTCCAGAATAGTTTTGACTTAATTAACTTGTATAAGCCTCCTCCTTTTCTTATTAATAGGTTAACAAGTTTAAGCTATTAAGCAGATCATCATGACTTGGAATACATTTTAATTCAGATGTTGATTTTCCTATGAGGCCTCATGAAAATTCATAGTAACTAAGTGCTGCAGCTGAAAGTTCCTTTATTTGAGTATTAGAAGTAGAGTAATGAGGAGGATGCTCTGTAAAAGTTCCTGACCCTGGTCAGCAATTCAAAGCTAATCTTGAGATTCTGTCATTTCCTAGATGTCATGGGAGACAGAGGAGACAATTATTACCCAAAGATTTCATCTGGAACATGCAATAAGAGCCTTTGGCAATAGACACAGTTTGATAATACAGTATGCTGGTGGTGGGGAACTTGTTTACCAGTAGTCGGGCATTTCAGCATGTGGTCCAGCAACTTTTTTTGTTGTAGGCTGCATTTTCTGTGAGCTGGAAAGAAATGAAACAGTAAATAAAAAGGAACGTTAACCACCCCTCAAAAAACCACACATAACTATTTTAAAGACTTATTTCAAGAAGAAAAATGTCTTTGAACAAACAACAGCAAAGCTTATTGATAACAGACATAAAAACCAAGCATCTACTTAGCCTTCTTCAGAAGTCCAAAGACCCAGGTCTTTACCAAAATTCTGTTGTCTTGGGGACAAGTTCTAGGGCTTGAAAATTGTATGGTTTAGTCAGGATTAGAATTTAGGTGTTGGGGGAAAGGGAGGGTGGAAATCATATTGGGGTGAAAAACTGTTGTATCATTGCGTATTTGTGCACTATAGCATGTTTAAATTGTGCAACCATAAGCAGGTCATTTCACCTTGCTTTCTTCACTTGTAAGATGAAACTGGAGGAGCCCTGGCTGGTGTGGCTCAGTGGACTGAGCACCAACCTGCAAACCAAAGGATCACCAGTTTGATTCCCACTCAGGGCACATGCCTATTGCAAGGGCCAGGTCCCCAGTGGGGGCATGCGAGAGGTGTCCACACATTGATGCTCCTCTCCCCCTCTTTCTCCCTCCCTTCCCCTCTGTCTAAAAATAAATAAATAAAATCAAAAAAAGAAAATTAAAAACAGATGAAACTGAAAGTGACGATTGTAGCTCTAAATTCAGTGATGACAGTAAAGGAAGAGAGTGTTAGTTTAGAGGGATAACAGAACTGAGAAATTTCATTTTTTAGGTTGAAAGAGGCTTTTGAATACTTGTACTTAGATTGAAAGAAGGAATTAGTTGACTTACTGAAGGTGCAGGAGAAAGAAGGGTTCCGCTGTAGCCAGGATGTAAAGGAGGTGGGAGAGAGTGACTTCAGGAGGCCGGTGTGGAAGATTTAGCTCAGAAAGGTGGGGTGCTCCTGTCTCTAAGCTGGAGGGAGGACACAGTGGGGTGAGGATATGGTAGCATCAGGAAGATGAAAAGCCTTGCGCCAGCTCAGACATCTGCATAGGTGTGGATGGGGATGAGAGAGGGGCATACTAAGAAGTAGAGAAAAAGTTTGGAACAACTGTGTGGAGAGTGATTAAGAGAGTTAACAAGAGGAGAATGGAAACATTTTGGAACATGGTGAAGGACTCAAATGAAGTTGAACAACAGGAATTGTGCTGGAGCCAGTCACCATGTGTTTCATAATTTGTCACACCTGGGCAAGGGGTGAAGGACTCTAAAGGTGAAAGAGAGCCACTCTGGAATGATTGCCCTTGGCAACTTGGCTTGGGAGGAAAACCGAGTTGAGGTTTCCTGTGGTTTCTGTGAGGGAATAGAAAAGGGTTAGTAGGCATAAGAGTATAGGAAAGAGTATAGGAAGGAAAGGAAGTTTTGGACATGTAGGAACATTGGAGGTAAAACAATACCTATCAAAGATGTACTAAGACCTATGAATGGTTGAAATGGAGTGGGAATTACAGTCTCTTTTTGAGAAGTTTGAGGAAGAGGTAGACAGAGTGCTAGACTGAACCCAATGAGGAAATGGCCAAAGGTCTATATCCTAGTCCTTAGCATGTTGTCAGGCATGTAGAGGATGCTCAATCAATCTTTATAGAAATAAATTGAGCTGAATATTATCCAGGATGATGGCAAAAGGTGGGGTCAGAAAAAAAGTCTACAATGACTAGGCTATAGGCCAGGTTGATATATGCAGGCCTCATCTCATTTGAGGAGGTGTCTCTCAGAGAAGGTGACCTAGTTTTTTTGTATTGTTTTGTTTTGTTTTTGTTTTTGTTTTGTTTTTTTTTTTGGCCACATACCCTATTGAGGGCTTTCGTTTCCTCTTTTGACAAATGCCTCCACAAATAGGGGTAATTTCCCTAATTATACCAGCTGTGCCTCCCACTTCCATAGGAAGGGTTTCTGCAATCATCTTAAAATAAATTTTTATCCTGCTTGCCTGTATGAATACATTTTATGGTCATGGCTTTGACTACATTCTTGATACAGAGTCATTCCTGGAGATCCAGTAAATATAATACAGAGAAAATGAAACAGAAATGAGAACCCAGCTAATTTATATTAGAGATGGGTGAGTCCATTTGTGGATTACTGAATTTTGAAAAATAGCCAGCGAAGAGTAAACAAATAAATCAAATAGCCAGTACTGCTGAGTATGGATTTTTTCATTTTATTTTGCTAAGTGTGGATGGTTGTTAATTATGTATTTATGACAGTATTTATAGCTTAATTATGAATGTCCTGAAGCATGTTTTCTAAACGTAATGAAGTCTGGACTGCTTGGGGCCCTCTTGCTGCATTATTTTGCTATTAAACTTTATCTGAGAAGTGGTTTAAGTTTGCTGTGGAGTTTGTAGATTAATTATATTGGTGATTTACCTGGGTTATCATGATCAAACTAACATATTAGAAAGACATTCTTATTTTTGAAAAATTCTATGGAGTTTCTACTTTTACTGCATACAAACAATGCATTTTATTTTCATAGAGAACTATTTTGGTGTTGACTTCTGAGGGGCTTATCTAATGGGCTATGTCAGGGCAACCCCTTTACTTCTAGCTTAGGAATTAGGTGCTTTGTGTTTAACTCATACCCTGAATGTACATCTTTCTTATTCTCCTATTAAAATTTTTTTAATTGTTATTCAAGTACAGTTGTCTCCATTTTTCTCCCTCCACTCCCCACCTACCCACCCATCCCCACCTCCTACCCTCAATTCTACCCCCTTTGGCTTTGTCCATGGGTCCTTTATACATGTTCCTTGATGACCCTTCCCCTATTTCCCATTATTCCTTCCCCTTACCCTCTGGATACTATCAGTTTTTTCTTTACTTCAGTGTTTCAGGTTATATTTTGTTTGCTTGTTTGTTTTGTTGATTACATTCTGCTTATAGGTGAGATCATATGGTATTTGTCTTTCACCACCTGGTTTATTACATTTAGCATAATGCTCTCCAGATCTATCCATGCTGTCACAAATGGTAGGAGTTCCTTATTTCTTTCTGCTGCGTAGTATTCTATTGCATAAATGTACCATGGTTTTTTGATCCACTCATTTACTGATGGGCATTTATGTTACTTCCAACACTTGGCTATTGTAAATTGTGCTGCTCTGAACATTGGGGTCCATAGGCTCTTCTGAATTGGTGTTTCACGATTCTTAGGGTACAATCTGAGCAGTGGAATCACTGGATCAAAAGGCAGTTCCATCTTCAGTTTTCTGAGGAAATTCCATACTGTTTTCCACAGTGGCTGCACCAGTCTGTATTTTCATCAACAGTGTACTAGGGTTTTCTCCACGACCTTGCCAGCACTTATTGTTTGTTGATTTGTTTATGATGGCCATTCTGACTGGTATGAAGTGGTATCTCATTGTGGTTTTAACTTGCACTTCTCTGATGGCTAGTGATGCTGAGCATCCTTTCATATGTCTCTGGGCCTGCTGCATATCCCCCTCAGAGAAGTGTCTGTTCAGGTCCATTGCCCATGTTTTAATTGGATTATTTGTCTTCCTGGAGTGCAGTTGTGTGAGTTCTTTCTATGTTTTGGAGATCAAAACCTTGTCCAAGGTATCATTTGGAAATATATTTTCCCATACATTTGGTTCCTTTTTCTTTTTGCTAATTTTTTCTTTAGCCATTCAGAAGCTTTTTATTTCAATGAGGTCCCATTTGTTTACTCTTTTACCCTTTATGTCCCTTGCCCTAGGAGAAATATTGGTGAAAATATTGCTGCATAGAATATCTGAGATTTTTCCTTCCTATATTCTCCTCTAGGACTTTTATGATGTCACAACTTATATTTAAGTCTTTTATCCAACTTGAGTTTATGTTTGTGTAAGTTAGTGGTTAAGTTTCTTTTTTTTGCATGTAGCTGTCCAGACATCCCAAAACCAGTTGCTGATGAGGTTATTTTTATTCCATTTTATGCTCTGCTCCTTTTGTTAAATATTAATTAACCATAGAGACTTGGGTTTATTTCTGAGCTCTTTATTCCATTACAGTGATCTATGTGTCTGTTCTCATGCCAATGCTAGAGTGTTTTGTTTACTATGGACTTGTAATATAGCTTGGTATCAGGTATTGTAATCTCTCCTACTTTGTTGTTCTTTTTCAAAATTGCTTGGGATCTTTGGGTTATTTATGGTTCTATGTAAATTTTTGAAATATTTGTTCTATATCTGTGAAATATGTCATTGGCATTTTAATAGGGATTGCATTGAATCTCTAAATTGCTTTGGGTAGTATGGATATTTTGATGATGTTAATTCCTCCAATCCATGGACACAGTATATGCTTCCATTTATTTGTGTCTTTCTTAATTTCTTTCTTCAGTGTTGCATAGTTTTCTGATTAATGGTCTTTTACTCCCTTGGTTAGGTTTATTCCTAGATACTTTCTTTTTCTTTTTGCTATAGTAAATGAGATTTTTCCCTGGTTTCCATTTCCTATATTTCATTGTTAGTGTACAAAAATGCCTTCAATTTATGAATATCAACTTTGTATTTCACTGTTTTTCCAGATTCACTTATTAGGTGGAATAGTTTTTCAGTGGAGTCTATAGGGTTTTCTCTTTAAAAAAAAAATATTTTATTCATTTATTTTTAGAGAGGGGGAAAGGAGAGAGAAAGAGAAGTAGAGAAACATCAGTATGTGGTTATCTCTCATCAGTGTGTGGATAAGTCCCAATATGGATGTTACACAATATAGATGCATAATCAACAGTAGGCTGTGTGGTACTCTTGTGCTTAGAATTTGAAAGTGACAGTTTTGGATACTTATAAGAATATATAAACACATAATTTTACATAGACAAACAGTATTGCAACAACTAGAATAAAACATGGGTGTTTGGGATATACACATAGCTCATGAGCATTTCCTATTGTATCAATATACATGTGTGTGTATATATATATATTTTCCCATAATAGACTTATCCAGCCCAAAAGTCTGGACCAGAATGATCTCACTTCATATTCAGAACCTCAGAGAGGATAAAATTTTTTGGTGGGTGGTTTGTTAATGGCCAGTTAATTCTTCTTTTTGTTTTTCAGTGAAAGTTACAGTTCACTTAAGAATAACCTAGCTCTTTCAGAACTATTGCCTCTTTGGTGATAATTTGATACTATTCCAAGCAGCCATTAAAAACAGCAAGAATTCATCCATAGTGGTCAGGACTTAAACATGACTTCAGTCTCATAGCTGCAGGTACATGTCCACACACAGTATAGTCAGCCTCTAACAGCCTGAGTGCTGGTGAGGAGGCTACTCTCTCATATATATTTTAACTTTTAGGCTCTTGCCCTTTTATGGTCAAGGAGCCTATGAAATGGAAATTCAGGGCTGCAGTTACAGATGTATGATGTTGATGTGGGACCAACAGGAGCAGTAAATCTTGCATCTAAGTATTAGCATAGTTCTTAATTCATCTGTGACTTCAATGTTCCCAGGATGCTGTTCACATTATATTATATTTAGGATCAGCTGGTTGTGATTTCATTATACATTATCCAGTGAATGGTAGAATAATGAATAATCCAAATAAAACACTCTATGACTGTCATTAACCATACTTCTATGTAAAGGAAAATGTCCGTGGCTTAACATGCATTTCCCAAAGTTTTCCCAAGAAATACTTTAAAAAACCCAGTTCTATTGTCAAATAAGTTCTTGAAATGCTGCATGTTCTAGTTCTCTACTAAAGATTCATAAAGCACATGAACATAGTAAAGGTTCTGAAAAGTCCCACAATAAATAATGCTGGTGAAATTTGTTAATCCAACATGTCCTACTTATTTGAATATTAGACCTTTCCTTCCAAATATCTAATGGGATAGTGTATCCATTTGGTATATTATGATCTAAGGAAAGTTTTCAAGATACCAGGTAGTTGTATTTTACTTAGAAATAACAGAGAAAAAAGGTTTTTTTTTTACTTATTTGCACATTAGCAGTCACATTTCAGGAAAAATTATGCAATAAATGAAATAAATTTTTAGTTGGATAAAAGTAGGAAACACTCGATTTAAAAGTATTATATATTTTTTAATATTTCTGAAATTATTTTTCCTTTCTATTTATTGATGGTATGTTACATTCTACCATGCTTTCAACTCCCAAGCTGGGAAGAAACATGCCTTGAATATTTATTGATTTGGAGGATAACTCTGTTATCTATGAATAGATATTAAAAAGTTTATTTGCAGACTAAGGGTGAGGGGTATCTTAATCTCCATTCCTCATATGTAATGGAAATTAATACGTATAGCCAATCTCTGTTATTCTAGGTAGGGAGTGAAGCAGTGGCTACACTCCTTCTCCTTGTTGCTAGAATATATGGTGAATTATGTTTTTTCAGTCATTTTACCAATAATATTTATATTTATAACTATAAATATTTATATCTATAATTCAGAATGTGTAGTTTTTTCCTTGAAAGTTCTAGGTGTCCTGCAAAGCAAGTTAGCATTGTTGTTGGTATGCAGTATACCTTGGTTATGACTTTAAAATTTTGATATATGATTTAGCATAAAGCTTAAGTTTCTTATTGGATATTTTGTTGATAAGAACACACACATACACCAAAATCACAAATTGTCTACATTTTCCCAAATATCTGGATAGTTTTTAGTTCACAACTAACTCCATTAGGACTGCAGGAAGGTCAAAAATATACCAAACTGTTGTGGATGGCAGGGGACTGAATAAATTGTGACATTGTGGGTGGGCTCCACCTGCAGAGCCCCCTCGTCTGCCACAGATGAATATAATGCTACCAAGACATGATCTGCTTGGGGAGGAAAGGTGGCTAGCCTCTCAAAGGAGAAGGGCTCCAAGTCCTTACCTCAAATGGTATTTATTAGGTTCATAACACACAGGGATACAGGTAGAGCTCATCAATCAATGTCAGGCAGCAAGAATCAAACAACAGATTACATATCAAAGAAATCTGAGTCAGTATCTGTCAGGTAAGGGGGTTGCAAAAACTTTCGGAGACATACTCATTTCCTTCCCAGACCCTTATCATATGAATGAGAGCACTCTTAGCAAAGCAGGCTTCACAGGACTTTACTAATTCTTTCTTATGCCCGATCACCCCGGAACCCACTCTAGCCAGCAGAGGGCTGCACCCCCTCCACGTCATACATTCAGGCTTAAGTGGATTAGAGCCAGGAAGTGCTTCTCCCAGACAGAATGGGGACTTGAGCTATGTCAAAATAGCCGGAGGGGCGGGGATGAGGGTCTTTTGCCCCCTCTTTGCTGCAGTCCCCCACCGAGTCCTTTCTTGAGGGCCTCCCACAAGATCATGTCTGGCTTGGGTTGCCTCTCCTCTGAGGGGTCGTACCCTTAGTCTCTGACTCACCGACCAGGCATTGGGGGCCAGAGATGGCAGAAGCAGCACTCTTGCCAGGGATATAAGTTTTGTTTCCTCAGTGGCTCACAGTCTGGAGGTTGCCCACTCAGCCTTAGCCATGGGGGGCAGTTACAACTCCTGAAACCAGTCAGAGTGGTTCCCAACATGACATCTTGTAAAGTTCCATGCCTTGCTTAATCACAGGATAGAAGGCACAAATTTGCTGACTCACCAGCCATCTTCTCAGGTGCCTGATTTAAACCATCCCTGGAAAGATGACTGAGTGGGATCTTGGGGTGCTGTTAGGTGCTCAATACCTCTTGCAACATACAGTTAATTGTTAAAATGTCTTTATTTCCCTACTTATTTGTCATTTGGTGGGAGACATAGCTCCATTCTTCTTCTTTTTTTAAATCTTCACCCAAGGATATGAGTCTTTTTAAAATGGATTTTAGAGAAAGAGGAAGGGGGAGACATAGCTCCATTCTTTATAGGAAAAAGAGGGAAGTCAGGTTTTGATGTCTCACAGAGACACATAGTTAGGAGGAAAAGGAATAGTTTAAGGAAAGGAGCATTTCAAACTGAATGCTTGGAAAAGCATCTCTTTTCATACTCTTTTTATTCTTTGGAATCAAATTTTAAAGTAATGACAGAAGCCTCATTGTTTGGAATACTTAACACTATCTATTGGATTTTCTAAAGAATCAACTTGCACCTGTGAAGAACTGGGTCAATTAACCTAAGTTGACTCTCACCATTTTCTGTGACAGTTGGCAAAACAGTGACCGCTCCACATTTCACTCCCATCCTAAATTGTCAGCAGTCTCTTCTTCGCATTACATAACCCCTGGGAAGGACAAATCTAAATACTAAAAGGAACTAATAATGCTTCCTAAATTTTCTTTTGTCTTCTCAACAAAAAGAGCTAAGCTTTTATTTGCCTTTAACTTAGAAACCCAGAGTTTACGTGCCTGTGGCTTCTTCAATTCTTATAAAAATTCCATGTTATGAAAATAAAATGTATATAGCACTGCCCTAGAATTCTGGAATTACCCAAATGAAATTTCCTTTCAGTCTAGTCTTTTTAAATATCAACTTTTTGGGAGTATAATTTTCATATAAGAAAATGTACTTATTTCAAGTGTACAGTTGAGTTTTGACAAGCTATATACTTAAGCAACACTATGAAAATCAAGAGATAGACTACTTTTTCCACCCTCAAAACTTTTATCCTGCTCCTTTGCAGTTGTTCACCTTATTCTTGACCCAGGCAACTACTGCTCTACTTTCTGTCATTATAGATCAGTTGACATTTTCTTGAATTTCAGATAATTGGAATATATAGTATGTTACCTTATGCCTCTTTTGCAGAACATCCTTTTCAGATTTATCAAAATTATTGTGTTTATCAGTAGCCCATTTCTTCTCATCACTGAATAGTATTCCATTGTATGGCTGTACTACATTTGCTACCTACTTGATGAGCCTTTATGTTGTTTCCAGGTTTTAGCCATTATGAATACATCTGCTATGAGCATTCAAAATTTTCCCATTACAGTTTGCTTTTAATATTATTTTGTATTAGTTTTAGGTGTACAGCATGTTCCCCTGATATTTCTAGTACTCACCTAGCACCATACCTAGTTATTGCAATATTATTGACTATATTCCTTATGCTGTATTTTACATCCCTACGACTATTTTGAAGTGCCATTAATTTGTATCTTTTAATGTACTTACTGGCCACCAATATATCTCCTGCAAATATTTTTAACTCTTTGTAAGAGTTTGGTGGGAGAGTCTTCATATATCCTTCATATCACTCTGTTGATGTGTGTGTGGACCTTGGATATTTTCTCCCAGTCTGCGATTTGCCTTTTAATTTTCTCTTAATAAAATCTTTCAGAGTTTAGTTACTGTTTTTCTTTTATGCTTTAGGTTCAATTTATTCTCAAGCCTTCCAACACATATTTCAGTGAATTGCTTCTAAATTCTGAAACCAGGAACCAATCAGATCATGTGAGACTGCTGACTTTAATTTTATAAACTTAGCACAGAAATTTTGAAAGAAATAGTGCCAGATGGCCTGGAGATACAGACTTTGCTATTTCCTGCCACCTTCAGTCCAACCGGGTCCACTTCTAGGGCAAGCTTGAAAATCTAGATTGATTGGCAGGTCCCTGGTGCTATTCCAGGATAGAGCCAGGTCTCCAAATTGGTCTGTCAGGGAACTCAATGTATTTTGGGGTAATAGTGTACACTTCCTGGGCCCTCCTCAGTGCACCCCTCTGAACCAGAGCACACTGCTGACATCAGAGAATGTCCCTTGCAAGTTGTAAGTGTGCCTGTCTATTTTTGATGTTTTATTTAACACAAAAATGATGTTTACTCTCTTATTCCAAGAGGCTAGTACTGTCTCTAAAATAGTAAAATGCTCCTTTTCTTTTAAATCTTAGGTAAGTCAACTATTTTAATTGTCCAAGCCACAGCAAAGAAGCAGAACACCCAATGAGGAGAGTGTTATAACAGACATACTTGGCTAATGAACTTTCTTGTCAGTGACTAGTTAATGCCCTCATATAAATGTGTAGATCCAATTTGAATTTGAGATAAAATAGATAGTGGGAAAGGGCTTCTCAGCACAGCCACTGCTCTGCTGTGTTGAAGAAACAATGGATGTGGGTGGGGCCACAGTCAGGGACCCTCAATCACAATATTATCCCAGCTTTTACCAAATCTCTTGCTTATCATGATTGGAAACACAATTCTTGAGTATTTATATGAAAATCCTCTGATTAGAGCAGAAGCATTGAATTCTGCTGCTGGCATAGATTGAATGGGAAAAATATTACTTTGTGTTTGTTGATATCATAAAGTCTTATCTGTTTCATTGTGATATATGAAATCTGTCCAGAAGGTATCCAGCCATGTAATACAAAAGATAGAGACATTTACTGAAGAAGATAGAAGATACAAGAAATATTGTATATAGGACAATAACACTTCAGTCCCCTTCAAAGTAGGCAACTTGGGACCTCACAGTTCTCCCAATTGCCATCAGCTGCCCCATTGTATTTTCCTGAATCTCATCAATGGTCTAAAATCTCTTCTCTTTCAAAGGTGACTTTTGTTTTTCGAAAAGCCAGAAGTCGCAGGGCACCAAATCTGAGCTGTAGGGTAGCTGAGTCAAAAACTCTGTATGAGATGTGATGCATGAGTAGGCACATTGTCTTAATGAAACTGCCAATCACAGGTTGCTCATAGCTGTAACCTTCGGAATCATCTGAATTTCTTCTGTGGAAGAATGTTCAAGCTTAATGCAAAATTTGATGCAGATTTGTTGCTCTACTGACTTAGTCATTTTGGATACAACAGCCACACATTACACATACTCAACAGCTAGTACAGTGAAGTTGTCATTGCTCATGCATGCTCATTCCAGTCCACTCTCCTTGGCTGCCAGGGTACATTGATGTCATTCAAACTGTTCTTGTTATATAACAATGGCTGGACTTTTTCCAGACAGACTTCATGTATCATATTCTTCTTAGTAAGCATAGTAGTTAAGAGCACTGGATCTAAGATCAGACTGATTCTTTTCCCATCATAACTCAATTGCTTACCAGCTATATGACCTTGAACATGTAACTATATATTCTTTAAGTCTCAACTTTCTCAACTGAAAAATGGGAATATAACAAAACTCATATCAAAGAGTTTTCTTATGAAGATTCATTCAAATAAGCCTTGTTCCTGCCATGTAGTAGTGAGTCCTTAATAACATTAATTATTATTTTAATTAAAATAATACATATGTAGCTATATTGAGAGAGGAAAATTAAGAAATGTCAGATATAGAAATGGGAAATAATAATCCAGCACATGATAACTGACATTTCTGCAGAAGGTTTAAAAACAAATGAAACATAAATAATATTTGTAGATATAAATAGAAGAAAACACTCCAGGGCTCAAGAAAGACCTGAATCTGCAGATTGAGAGGGTTTACTGTGTTTCAGGAAGAAAAAATCATGAAAATAATTATAATCTAAATATATCGGTGTGCTATTTTTGAATTTCAAGAAAAACTAAAAATTATGGCAAGTATTTAGTAAGGAAAAAAATATTTCTATGAAGGAATACAAAGTCAAGTTAGCCAATGACACCTCCATAAGATGAAGACCATACATCAATAGATTTTTAGGAGAAATGTTTGTGACTGAGAAATTGTAAGCCATATATGCCTGAAAAAATCAGAAAGTCATTCTCAAATTTGGAAAAGCTTAGAAAATATGTCATTTATAAATGACCCTGAAAAATTTACTTACTGTTATTCTGTAGCCAAGAAAGAAGTAAATAGAGAGAAAGAAAAAAGGAGAATTCAAAAGGAATTATTGTGAATAGTGAAATCAGTTGTGTTCATTTAATTCTTAACTGTTGAAAATCAGTTTACTGAGTAGAATGTAGTTGCAATAAATAAATCTTAAGAGAGAAGATAAACACTAGCTTAGTATTATAAACTTGGTAGAAAATCTTAAATTATTTTTTAAAATAGCACGTGTGAGGAATAATAAGGAGAAAAATAGTAAACAACTTAATTTTTTAACCATGGGAGAGGGAATTAATAAGTACTATTTCACTCTCCTGCTGATAATTGCTTACAGGCTCAATGTGTATTTAAAGCTGAAAGGTACTTATAAGTGGAATTAGAAATACAACTATAACTTTCAAAAAGCATAGGAACTGCAAATTGGCAGGCATGATGGGTGAATTGTAAGGCATTTAATTATACCTCAATAAAGTTGTTTTTAAAAGTCACAGGAATAAAATATAATCCATGTTGCAAAAGACTGATTACAAGGGAAAGAACAAGGTACTATACCAAATAAAAATCTTAAAGCATGATGATGAGATTAAAACCTAACATTCACTTCTGACTGTATTCAGGTTATGACTATAAGTTAAAGCAAATGTTATTCATCTATATACTGACCAAAACTTACAGATTAAGTCAATTAACTAACAAGGGAGTTCAACAGAATGCTGTATGTCAGAGCAGATGTTAAATAGAACAATAATTTAAAAAAAGAAAAAAATACAGTGACGCAAAAAGGTCTACTACTTTTGAGCTTCCAGCATTTCCCTCATATATGCTTAAAAGTTCTTTTTATATTTCCATACTATGCTATTCAATACATAAGATACACGACTATTGTCTTTTTATTGGGACTATACCCCTTATCAATGTAAATGATATCCTCTTCTCCATTTACTGTTTTTTATCTTCCTTGCATTCCATTCTGAATGCTTCCTCCCTCCTTCTGTCCCTCCTTTCCTTTGATCGGCATGCAGTTATTGAGTATTCAGTCTGTAGCAGGCACCGCACTTGTTTTGGATATAAAGTTGTAAGTAAAACAGACATGGTCCCTGCTCTCGTGGAACTTAAAATCTAATGGCAAATTAAGATTATAATTCCTGTTTTCATTCTTTTCCTGATAAATACCTGCTCATCCATTTATTATAAAACATTTTTATAAATGAATAATGATAAGTTGATTTTGACTTGAAAAAAATTTAATCTCATTCATGGAAGGCTTGGTGTTGGGTAAATATTATTCCTTCTATTGGAACAGATGCTTTGGAATGATGAGACACTAATTTGATTAAACCTGCTAAAGATTAGCATAAAAGAGTACACCCTCATTCATTACTTAAATTAGCCTTTGGAAAGAAATTTCTGGGTGGACAAAAGTATATTTTGTTCCCTATGCCTGCTATGGGTCCCTAGACCCCATTGTGGGATACTTAGACCTCCCTTACCCCACCATACATTCACCCTTCTACTAGATTTCGGCTCCTCAAACTCATTCAGGCACATGGATGCAGAGAAAATTCTTGATTGTCTAGGGCAATAGTTCCTAGTGTTTTTCCTGGTCCAGTAGCATCAGCATCACCAGGGAATTTTGTTAGAAATGCAAATTCTTGGACTGTGTTCCATATCAACTTAATCAGAGACTCTGGGGCCCAACAGTTTGTGTTTAACAAGTTCTTCAGCTGATTCTGATGTAGTGGTTCTCAAGCTTGCTGCACATTGAGTCAGTCACCTGGGAATCTTTCTTAACTACTGATGCCAGGGTCCCACCTCCCAAAATCCTGCCTTTAGTTGTTCTTGGATGTGGCCTGAGCATCAAGAGCTCTGAACATGTGCAACGAAGTTTAAGTACCACTGCCTAGATTTTATGGACTGTCATCCTCTGTAAACTTCATTTCTGATCACATCCTACATATCCTATGTCCTATTTCCACAAAGAAATCTGAAAAACAAAACTGCCAGCTTCATTAACTATCATATTGTGGTGAGATGGTATGCAAAGTGCTTGCTTGGGCTTCCAGACAGATAGCCTTGATTACTGTTCAGGACTCCAGCACTTACCTGCTGTGTGATTGTCAGCAGGTTATCTCACTTCCTTATGGCTCAGTTTTCTCATATGAAAGCATTAATCAAAATGCTTGTTACATACTTATCATGTGTCAGACACTCTTAAAGACATTTTAAATGTAATAGTTAGTGTACTGTTCACAGTAGTTCTATGAAGTAAGTATGTACACTATTTTCCCCATTTCACAGATGAGAAAACTGAGGAACAGTGAGGCACTACTATCTCACAGAACCAGGCTTCAAGTCCAGGCTGTCTACTTCTACAGTCCACGCTTCTGACCAGCATGTCATAATGCCTTGTAATAATGAGAGTATCTGATGAGATACTCTCATTATGGACCTCATGAGATTTTTGTGAGGATCAGCTGTAGTAATGAACATAAAACCCCCAGGAGTGTTTTAATATCTGTGCCTTTCCTCCTGTGAATTGTGCATATTTCATTATCAGTTCCTGGAGGGGCTTCTGTCTATCACAATAACTCTGATGCAGAGGTTTCAGGGGCCAAGAGAAACTATGGGTGGGGTCCTAGGCCATAGGACTGTCAGTGCCTCTTACAAATTAGTGGCTTCCTAATCTGCTTAGACATAGGCTGGCCTTGTCAATCATCATTGAAGTTAATTTTTAAAAATGTACCTGCTAATCTGTTCCTGTGAGTGTACTTTTGCCCAGATATTCAGATGAACCAGCATTTCAAGAACTTCCATTTAACAGTTTTTAGGATTTCATTAGCATCTGCAGATTGAATATACAGCGCCTGGCTTCTCTTTCAAAGTGTTGCTACAAAGGAAATGATCTTGTCTCCCAAGGAGCGACATTTTAAGTTCATTTGATTTCTGGATGGAAAAATATTGCTCTATAATCCTGGACCTTGTTGCTAGTTTGCTTCTCTTTTTGATGGTATTTAAAGTCTTTTTTAAAAAATTGTTGGTCAAGTACAGTCTTCTGCCTTATACCTCCTGCCCAACTCCCAGCACTCCCCACCTCCCTCCAGTTTCCACACCCAGTTGTTATTGTCCATGTGTCCTTTATACTTGTCCCTGCAAACCATTCACCCTTTTCCCCTGAAATCCCCTCCCCTCCTGTCCCTCTCATCAACAAAACAAACAAACAAGCAAAATATAACCAAAGACACTGAAATTGAATACAGGCTGACAGTGATGGTATTTAAAATCTTAAGGCAACAAAGCAGTGGTTGGTTTTTCTGTCTTTGTCTTGTCAAAGGAGGAAAGGAGAAGATCTTATGGACCCTCATTAAAGTAAGTTTTGAATCTTGAATGTCAATGGAGCTCATTTCTGTGTGCCTTTCTGGAATCCTTTTCAAGCATGCCATTGGTTATCTGACCTTAGCAGTGGCCTTCTTTCAGCAATCAGGGCTTCTTGTGAATCCTGGAAGTTCAGCTGACATGAATACTACTCATCTGTCTTTTCCTTTCTCACCTGCAACCTATGCCACTGAAAGAAATAGAAAAGAGAGAAATTTTGAATAATTAGAGCAAAGAATGTGGGGAGAACAAGTTAAGTAGTGGACAAGAATGATGACAAAGGAAACTAATTGAAACCCGCACTGAGGGTGCTGAGAATGGGAAAAGTAGAGACCTAGTGAATAAGCATGTTTGAAAATGGTTTTAACTGCAGAAATTGAGGGAGACTAGATAAAAAATTTAAGAATAAAGTGGAGATAGAAGACTAGACAGAAGATAAAGGGGAACAGAGAAGGATCAGGAGTCTTTTTAGACAGTTATTTGGATGCCAAATGCCCCAGTAACCTATTTGATGCTAACACAATAAATACAAAACTGGGTGGTAGAGTCAAGAGATAGTGGCAAAACCAAGATGCCCCAAACTTTGGTCAGAGCAGTTATCTGTGAAATCGATTTGAGGGACTTGAATAATGCCAAAGTAAGACTAAAGAATGAACATATGAAAAGAGGGTTTGTTCAGAGATGACACAGAGTAAAAGAAGAATCAGCAGCCCTAAGCAGTGTGGCTCAGTTGGTTGGGCATCGCCTTGCAAAGTAAAAGGCCGCCAGTTCAATTCTTGGTTAGGGCACATGCCTGGATTACAGGCCAGGTCCCCAGTTGGAGCACATGCAAGAGGCAACTGATTGGTGTTTCTCTCAGACATCAATGTTTTTTCTCCATCTCTTTTCCTTTTACTAAAAATGAATAAATGAAATCTTTAAGAAAAGTAAAAGAGGAATCAGCAAAGAGGATCTTGGTGAGAACTATTTGAACTTTCTCAGGAGATGGAAATATTTCTCACCAAAAGGTAAGCAGCAGTAAGAAAATTAAGTCTTATTTGTGCTTTGCAGTGAGGAATTCTACAAGTACCTTAGTCTAGTTGGAATGGTCTAGTTCAAAATCCACAGCTTCTGAGCACATAGGTACTGAATGTCCAGCTTCCTGAACTCTGCCAATGCAGAGCCACTTTCCCAAATCCTCTTCCTTCTCAATGAATTCTCAAGCTCAGGGAAAACCTGTGCTCCACAGGTCAAGCCACTTCCTCTTTTTGTTTAGGCATCAGCCCCAGCTGGGCATTGTGACCATAACTCCTGACCGTACTCAACATTTAAACAAAGGCTGAAATAGCCGCCCAAGAAGCACAAAAAAGGCGCATATTCCCTCCCTGTCCTCTAACCTCCCACCCCCCAACCTGCTCCTCCATGAGGAGAACCTTAGATTTTACATGGGAAGATTACCTTCATATTATTAGGTTTCTTTTTTTCACATTTTTTACTGTTGTTCAGGTACAAGTGTCTCCATTTCCCCTCACCGCTCCCCTGCACCCCAGCCATCCCCACTTCCTACCATTGATTCTACCCCCTTTGTTTTTGTTCATGTGTCCTTTACACATGTTCCCGAAAACCCTTTCCCCTTCTCCCCCATTATCCCCTCCCAACTCTCCTCTGGTTACTGTAAGTTTGTGCTTATTTTCACTGTCTCTGGCTATATTTTGCTTGCTTATTTGTTTTGTTGATTAGGTTCCACTTATAGGTGAGATTATATGGTATTTGTCTGTCAGCACTTGGCTTATTTCACTCAGCATAATGCTCTCCAGATCCATCCATACTGGTGCAAAGGGTAGGATCTCCTTCTTTCTGCCTGCTGCGTAGTATTCCATTATGTAAATGCACCATAGTTTTTTTTGGGGGGGTAAATATATTTTAATTTATTTTTATTTTTTTATTTTAATTGTTGTTCAAGTATAGTTTTCTGCCTTTTACTCCCATCTCAGCCCACCCCCCAGCCCTCCCCACCTCCCTCCCATTTCCAACCCTCCTTGTTTTTGTCCATGTGTCCTTTATACTTGCACCTATAAACCTTTCCCCTTTTCCCCTGAAATTTCCTCCTATCTCCCCTCTGGTCACTGTCAGCCTGTTGTGTATTTCAGTGTCTTTGGTTATATTTTGCTTGTTTGATTGTTTTGTTGTTTAGGTTCCTGTTAAAGGTGAGATCATATGGTATTTGTATTTCACCACCTAGCTTATTTCACTTAGCATAATGCTTTCCAGTTCCATCCATGCTGTTGCAAAGGGTAGGAGCTCCTTCTTTCTTTCTGCTGCATACAATTCCATTGTGTAAATTTACCATAGTTTTTTAATCCACTCATTTACTGATGGGCACTTAGGTTGCTTCCAACACTTGGCTATTATAAATTGTGCCCCTATGAACATTGGGGTGCATAGGTTCTTTTGAAGCGGTATTTCATGATTCTTAGGGTAAAAACCCAGCAGTGGATTTGCCTGGTCAAAAGGCAGTTCCATTTTTAGTTTTCTGAGGAAATTCCATACTGTTTTCCACAGTGGCTGCACCAGTCTGTATTCCCATCAACAGAGAACTAGGGATCCCTTTTCTCCACTTCCTCTCAAACAATGGTTATTGATTTGTTTATGATAGCTATTCTGACTGGTGTGAAGTGGTATCTCATTGTGGTTTTAATTTGCATCTCTCTGATAGCTAGCAATATTAGGCATCTTTTCGTGTGTCTCTGGATCCTCTGTATGTCCTCTTTGGAGAAGCATCTGTTCAAGTCCTTTGCCCATTTTTTAATTGGGTTGTTTGTCTTTTTTGAGTGGAGTCATGTGAATTCTTTATATACTTTATTATTATCTTCACATTATTCCTAAAGCAATAAGAATAAGGCAGAAATTAACCATTTAATAGATTCTCAAGTTTCAGTAGCCCAGTCATTAAACATATGAATTTTATAACAGTTCTCCTTGTCCTTTTTTTGTGTTCACCTGGTGAATTTCTCAAAAGGATTTGTCTGCCCAGGTGGATCTACCTACAGGGTACTAGGCAGAAAATGCACTAGACCTGCTGATTTAATTATTGTGGTCCTTATGGACCACAATAAATCTCTATGAGCTGGGTTAATGAGAAGCTGTCCGAGAGATATGGCCCCACTTATGTGCTGACAGGTGATCTTTAAGCTGAGTCTGCAAAGCTGAAGGCTAGACTTGGCACCAGGGTAAAAATCACCAAGATAATGATTATCTCTTTAGAAGGCATCTTGGTAGGCAGCCAGCCTGCCTCTCCTGGTGACACTTGAGCTCCCTGGGAGGATGGATTTCATGATTTATGCATGCATTCACTCACTCATTCATTCACCCACTCATAAACCAATTCTCTCATTCATTCTATCAAGAAATAGAGTTTTACTTCAATGCTAGAGTGAGCTAAGGTAACTGCATTTAAACTACATTCTAATGCCATGAACTATATAAGTGGTTCTAAACTGAAGACTAATGCATCAACTGTCACATTTTGTTCTTTTGTTTTTTTTAGTATGGTTTTAAAATATGTACTTTAAAAAAATTTAAAGAAGGGAGCATTTCTGGAATAAACATACAAAAACTGAACCTCCATGAAAGCAATAAGAACACTGGCAAAAGTTATCAAAACCAACTTTTTGAGCTCTGAAAATAAACCAAAGGCTTGCAAAAATCTGAGAAGCAGCTATTCAAGAAAAACAGCTGAATCTAAATAAGAACAATGAACTTTATGGCATTTTTATTTGTCCTGTACTCACCCCACCCCAGCTCTATAGTAGCCTTGAATAGTGGCAACCTGATAGCCATGGTAGTTGTGCAAACCAGCAACCTAGCAGCCACTGGAGTGGGCATGACAGGTTAGGAAAGCTAAAAAAAGTCCCATCTCCAGAGCATTGCCATTCTTTGACCTGTCTTACAGTGTCATGGAAAAGCTGTTCACAGGGCATTGTTATTATTTGATCTGATTCAGGGCTCACTCTGCAGAAAACTATCCCTGAGGAATGGGTAAAAAATAATTATTGGAAATTATTTAATACCACACATGCTTGAGGCTGCAATGCCAATTGGGGCAAAGAAGACCCTGCACAAAAACTTAAAAGATAGTTGTGAGGGAAAAGGTGTCCATAGGAGAGCTCTGCCATACATAGTCCTGGGACTCTAGAAGGCCACACACAAATGCAATGCTGTTATCATGTCAGTAAAGACCAGTGAATGTCCAAATTACTTAATGATGGTTGCTGTAGAGACTCTGTACAACCAGGAAGTGAAGGCACTAAGGCAGATTTACAAACTTTCAGAGCACTGCCAGTGTGGCCCACAACACACATAGAGCCCCTCCACAAAGGCAGGGTAACTGGGTTCAAGGCAATTAAGAAAATCTTTGTTCAATTGGTAGCTGACCTTTAAGCTAACTGAGCTTCCTGCAGAAGAATGAAATTTGGCCTCCTACATCACACCATATACAAAAATTAACTCATTGTAGATCAAAGACCTAAATGTTAGAACTAAACTATAAAACTCTTAGAAGAAAATATACATACAGTGAAAATACAGCCCACAGAATGAGAGAAAATATCATATATCTGTTAAAATATACATCTAGTATCTGGGATATATAAAAAACTCATACATCATCAATAAAAAGACAACCCAATACAAAAGTGGGAAAAGGATCTGGACATTTGTCCAAGAAAGATATACAAATACTAAATGAACACATGAAATGATACTCAGCATCATTAGTCATCAGTGAAATGCAAATCAAAACTTCAATTAGATACCACTTCACATCTACTGGGATGGCTAGAATAAAAAAGTCAGATAATAACAAGTATTGTTGACAATGTGGAGAAATCCAAATGCTTATACACTGCTGGCGAGGATCTAAGATGGAAAATAGTCTATCAGTACCTCCTCAAACAATTAAACATAGATTTACCATATAACCCATCAATTCCTCTCCTAGGCATGTACTAAAGAGAAATGAAAATATATTTCCACACAAAAACTTGTACATGTTTACAGTATCCAAAAGGTGGGGAAAAATACCAAACAATGTTCATCAACTGATAATAGATAAAACAAAATGTCATATGTTTGTACAGTGGAATATTATTCAGCAGCAACAAGAAATGCTACAATGTGATGAATATTGAAAACATTACACTGAGTGAAAGAAGCCAGCCACAAAAGACCACATATCATAAGATTCTATTTATATGGAATTTCCAAAACAGGCAAATCTGGGGGGTTTAGGGTAGGAGGAATGAGGTGACTGCTAATGGGTGTGGGTTTTGGGGGAGGAAAATAATAATGTTCTAAATTAATAAGAGAGTAACAATGGCTATATAACTCTCTGAAATAGTAAAAACTGATTTATACATTTTAAAGGGATACATTGTGTAGTATGTGAATTTTATCGCAATAAAGTTATTATTAAAAAATTCTGACTCAATGATTTGGCAACGCAAGCTAAAAATCTATCTAATTTAGTAGTTCTCAACTTTACATCAAATCACCTGGACAACCTTATTAAAATGCAAATCTGATTCAGTAGGTCTGGGATGGGGCCTGAGATACATTTCTCAAGAGCTTTCATGTAATGTTGATGCTTCTGGTCCTCAAATTAATAGACTTGCAAAAAAAAGTTTGGAAAAATAACTTCAAAAATAGTATCAATTAGTGGGCCCGGTGATATAATTTAAGTCATTTAAATTTGTTATACCCTTCTAATTTTTCTGATTGTTTGAAAACTCTTTCTTTTTTCTTAAGTATCAGAAATAAATAAATAGTAATTTCTAAAAAAAAGGAAAAGGAATCCTCTGCCAGCATGTTATATTTGTTTTAGGCTAGTTTTAGTTTACTATCCTATATTTTTAGAAGGAGAATTAATTTTGTAACAAAATTATGGATGAAAATCTAAATATATACACTCATCTTATTGATTTTATATTTCCCTTTTAAATATTCTACTTAGCATTAGTAAGGCAATTGAGATTAATTAGTTATAATTACTAGCCATCATTTTCTGAGGATTCAACACTGCTACACGCTGTGACTGGTTCTTGCTTGGAGAGCTAACTTTAATATCATGATTACCCAACATCTCCTGTGTACTTGTATACCTCACTGCTTGGAAGACACTGAGGGAGAAGGGATTCTAAAGATTTGATGTACAAGAAGCTTAGTTATTTTATTAAGTACTGAATAGCTTACTAAATAACAAGGCTCATTTTTTAATGTGATTAACAAATTGAGATTTTGTAATTAAATCTATTTTTTTAAGTTGTGTGTCCATAGTTAAAAAAGTTAACTTGTGGTTGGTCATTTCAGAGCAGCTTAGCTGTCATTGTGATAGCTGGATTCTTCTATCTGCTCACATGCTTTCCACATTCTGTTGAAGACATGCAGTAACTTACCTGTGGCTCCAGCCAGCCTGCCATTTACTGTCACTTGTATCATTACAGGCAATAATTTTTTTTTCTGAAACTGGCAGCTAGTTTCTTTGCCACCTACTCTCAGACTTTCTCTTCCATTCTTACTCCAGAGACATTCTCCATGGTTTTATCTACTTAGTTATTAGAAGGACCCACTGACTGATAGGAAAAGCAGTAGTCACAGGAAGTGGGAGTAATTGTGCAACCAGTGGAAGAAATAAATTGCCTACCACTGAGATATTGTCTTCTGCAATTTTTCTGTCTCAATTTCTGGTCTGTCCCAAGCATACTTCATGACACCTTTCCTAGGGCAGAACATGATTTCATATACTGTATTAACTCCTAATGACATTCTTTATTTCCTTATGTTTATGGTGTTCAGATAGCTTTAGATTTTATAACACCCTAGAAAATGAGATAGCTTTTTAATAAATTTGTATTTATTAATAAGGGTTCTTACTGACTAAAAGTGATAGAAATAGGCAAGTAAACCTAAACACCAAAAGGAAACTTCAGAGTTGTCCTGCTGGCCTCATGAAAAGAAGGCAGGCGGACCTGAAAGGAGGGAGTATTGAAAAACCACCTATGCTTCTGTTCTTCATTCTTCTCTCTGTGGAGCACCTTCTCTGCTCTTGGGTCCACATGGTGGAAAACATGGCCACTCCATTTCCTTTGAATGTATGTGTTCATAAACCTATGGGTTCATCCACAGTAAGAGGGACCAATTCTCAACTGGACCTATTCCAGGAAAAAGAATTGGCCCAGTGTTTTTTCAGTTGCCCACCTCAAGTTAGGTTCTCATTGTATAGAATGGCTTCCAAAGACCCACTGGTACAGAGGGACATGAATTAGATCAAATGCATGGAAATGAAGATGGAACAAAATGACACACAATAACATTGACACAAGAGAAATAATAGATAGAAATGAAAGTCTCCAGAGTAGTTGTTAAGGTAAGATACCGGGGAAAGCTGGTTTAAGAGGCTGACCAACTGAGTGAAAGCAAAGGGCACAGCTGGCAAAGATAGAGTTATGATGCTATAATCCCCCAGTTCCTTAAAGGAAGGAATAACAGTGCTATAATATTAAAGGTTCATCAAAGCTCAATTTAGGGAAATCAGAGGCATCCTCTTTGCTCCAACACATACTCTTCATTAGATCCCTGTGTTTATACCATGAAATATTGTACAAAAGCACAATAATGAAGAGTTAAGGGGGGAAAAGTTGAAAAATGTGCAGAGATTTTCTTCTGTTTTCATTGTTGTGTTTTGCTTGGATGGGTTAAAAACAACAGATTAATATACCCAAGGAGGGAGGAGGGAAGATGGCGACAGAGTAGAAGGGAGCGGATTTCACTTCCCCCTACACAAAGGAGGAAAAACTGGCTGGTTCATGGAGGAACGGGGCAGACAGACGGCAGTATTGCAACATATTTGAAAATAAGAATCCACAGGGCGGTAGCGGACACTGAAAAACCAGAAACCAGACGGTAAGAGGGAGATTTCAGGACACTAAGGTCCCGGGGAGCAGCGCGGGGGTCTGGGGGTCTGGGAAGCCAGCGCTGGGTGCCCAGAGCCCGGCACCCACAGCCGGCCATCTGTCGGCTGCGGACGGGTGGGGCTGCGTCGCACCCCCGGAGCCTGCCCTCGGTCAGCGCGAGCGTCGCACACTGACTACGGAAGTCGGAGTCGCCAGCTGCCGGAGAGTTGGGTTAGACGGACGCCAGGCTTGAATAGGAGGAATTTATCAAACAGAAGAGCTGAGGAATCTGCTGTGATGCCCTGAGACTGACTCCCAGCCCAGCCGGGTGTGGGGGGAGGGCGCAGTGACTCCATCCCAGCAGCGCTGGGAGGGGAGACTTTGGGCCCAGGTTCCCTGGGAAGGGAGGCATTTGGCGCCAACCTAAGCAAGTGGGCGCCGCTGCACCCCAGTGTCTGGAGGTAACCACCGGGAGAAGGCATCAGAAGAGAAGCAAGACTTTCACGTGGAGGATATTGGGAAAGGAATCAGACTGGCGGCTAGGACAGTGCTTGGAAGGCAACCTGCGTGAATGGCAGGAGGGGAAAATCGCCACTCCAATCACTTCCCAGCCTTCTGCAGCCAGCAAGACCAGAAAAACCGGTTTGGCCAGTTTGAATCGAACAAGAGGAGTGAATTTTTTTTTTTTTGGTCTCTTTTT
>PVKM010004577.1:0-51586 GCA_004027735.1 Carollia perspicillata
CGGTAACTTGAAATATTATTTTCCTTCATGCAGAGCTAGGAAAGGAAATAAAATGCATTCATTCATTAAGCAAATATTAATTTAGAACTTACTATGTGCAGAGCTTTGTGCTAAGTGCTAGGAATACAGTGAAACATGAGACAACAACCCTTGTACTAAAAGGACTTCTCTAGTCCAGAAGGGAAAATGGACCAAGAAACAACGACCACCAAAGTTGGGTGGATGGATGTGATGAGAAGACATAGAAGAAGGAGAGAGACATTAAGCAAGAAATTAGTTTCAGTTGAGATTAATGTTTATTTTCCCTAAGTGTAAGAAATTTCATGAATTAACTCTTAAAATTAAGCATTCTTTGGGCAATTACCTGGTGGTTAAGAAGGAGTAGGCTCTGGAATTGGATTGCCGCAGCCTTGATCCCGTCTCTACTTTGCAGAAATTATTTAACTATCCCAAGCTTCTGTTTCTTCAGCTAGAAAATGAGGATAATAATACAAGTGCTTGGAATACTCAAATAGAAGTAGAAAAGTTTATTCAGCTATCAAATAGTGATTGATATGATCTGTGCAGACAAAATATCCAGATAGTTGGCTGAAATATTTAGATCCCATCCAAAGGTTGGCATTGTACACTCATCGTACTTGACCTTAATCTAACTGTAGAGTCACGGACCACTTTGAAAATCTGATAGGCTGAAGATTCTGTTTCCCAAAATGTACAGACTTCTGGAGATTCCTGGCCCCTAAAGCCAAAATAGGAACCCAGTTTTTAAAATGGCTTTTCCTTATCGCTATGACACTCCTAAGATTGTCTTTTGGAACATTTGTTTGGTTTTGTTGTCTCAGTAACTGTACTATACCCATACTGATTACTAAATTCTAATTGATACTAAAATTCTCTATCACTCAACAAATTATGAGAGCTTCACAACTAAAAAGGAATAGTTCTATGGCACATTAATAAAAGTACTTGAAAAGTTATCCATGTGGAAACTGCTAAAATTTAGACCACAAAAGAAAGTATTGTTTACTTTATCCATGAGTATGCCTCAGTTTTCAAAGACAGTGAGACACAGCTCCCCAAATATTATTTCTCCTAAACTGAATTCATTTACAAAAGGTTTGATTTTTCTGGGTGTGC
The DNA here is from genome assembly GCA_004027735.1 of Carollia perspicillata. Classification (NCBI taxonomy): domain Eukaryota; kingdom Metazoa; phylum Chordata; class Mammalia; order Chiroptera; family Phyllostomidae; genus Carollia; species Carollia perspicillata. The sequence continues at coordinate 1,138 of PVKM010004577.1, forward strand.
TCAAATTACATATAGATAAGCATTTAATATTTGATTATTTCAGGATGGTGGTAAGTTTTTATATCACTTTGATAGACTAAAAACAACTTAATCACAGTCACCAGAGAAATCTATGCAGTCATTTCTTAGTTTAGAAAGAATAGCAGCCAAGTCCTGTGCTATATGACATTCCTGGATAACTCCTTAATTTACCATATCGAAATTTTTTACAGTTTGATAAGATACAGATGATATTGATTTCTGAATGAATAAATATACTAATGATAACTTTGGTAAAAGGAGTTAAACACAGTTTTGTAACTTATATCTTGAATAAATTAATCCTAAACATTGTTCACATCATGTTTTCATACATTATCTTCTCCTCGAGGTCTTAAATGAAAATTAGTATTCATATTAGAGATCAGAGAATAATTCCCTTGGAGTTTAAACATTCACGAATGCAGTTCTGACAACTATAGATCTCACCCTGGAAGTTACATATCACATAACGTGTTTTGGGACATGATATTTCTATTCACTCAGTATAGATATTAGAGGTGACGTGAACATTTTAAACGAGTGGCTTAAGCCTTTTTTCCTTTTATGACAGTCACACTGAAATCTATTTTAAAAACATAAAAGCAAATACCCCTTTGAAAACATTTATTGGTTATGAGTGTGTTTCAGGACAGAAAATGGACAAATCACACTTAAGGTGTATAAAACACCACTTTGCTCTATCCCTCTTTTTCCCAACTTCCTTAATAGTTCCAAGGTTTATTAATTAGGCTGATTCCTCTCGATCAGGAAAGAAGCAGATGGGAGTTCATATCCAATGGTGAGTCTCATCCAGTGCTGGCCTTCAGAAGGCCCGTGCAACTTGAGCTGATTACAAATACAGGTTCAAGTTTACAACGTTTGGTTTTGCTAATTTTAGCAGATTTTCAAAACTGGTTTTGAAAAAAAAAGTTTTTAAAAGTTTTTTTTTCTTTAAAAAAAAAAAAAGGAAGTCGCCACTCATGTAAAACAAAGACCTGGACTTGTAGCTGCAGAGTACTTGTAGGTTACAGTCCCACTGAACAATGCGAACTGGTGATCTTATTCAGGGTCTTGGAAAACATCGAGTGCAAAGATGAGGAGATTTTCAGAAGTTAAAGTGTTCGGATATTGGTTGATCTTTGGATGTAAAAGACTTGTTGACGAATGGAGACTGTTCTGATGAGCTCACTTTCAGAAGCATGAGTACCTAAGGGAAGTTGTCACTGACTGATTGGGAAGAGTTTAAGATGAATTTTGGAGTTACTTATTCATAACTTGGAACCCTGGCCAAAGAACAATGATTCTTTTCCTTTCTTAAGGATATAAATTCTTTATTCTCACTATGTAAGTTTCACTTAAACTGTTACTTGTTTTTTTCATAATGGCCCTTTTGAACACCAAGATTTTCTAACACTTTTATAGGAAAATGTTCAAACACAACAAAAATCAAGAAAGAAAAAGAGAACATGATGTGATGAATTCCTGTGTACCTATCACCTAGTTTCAATATGTATCTATATTCTGTCCTACTTGCTTCATCGTCCCCCCTACAACTTTTTTGTTAGATTATTCTAAATTAAATTCCAAGGATTATATCATTCCCATAAATATTTTATATATGCCTCTTAACAGGTAAGGACTTAAAAATATAATTATAACACCATTATCTTACCCCCACGAAACTAACCACACTTCCTTATAATCAGTCATGTTCAAACTTTCCTGGTTGTTTAAAATGTTTTTTTTACAGTTGCTTTATTAAAATCAGAATCCAAATAAGAATACACATTGCCCTTGATTGTTGTCTCTTAAGTCTTTTAAAATCTGTAATAGTTCCTCATCCTTTTATTCCCAGTCTACTTATTTTTTAAAGAAATTGGCTCATTTGTACAATAGGAGTTTTCCTCAACCTCATAGTATTGTTTACCATGTTCTTCTACTTTCCATAATTTTACAAACTGATAATTATTTACAGGCTGGACTATATTTGTGGTTAATGTTTTAGATAAGAATACTTTGCAGGAGGTGCTGGGTACTTCTTAAAGCATAACATAAGAATGCACACAATACCTGGCTATCCAAATTGTGATGCTACGATAATCAGTGATTCAAGTGTCAGACAATGCCTATACAGTATTATAACATTTGTACTTTAGTATTTTATCAAATGGTTTTAACTGACATTGCTGATTATTGGTTTCATCTATTTCTCTTAGAGTTGCAATTTTTCTAATTCTATCAGTAATCCGGTAGTGATATTTTCTATCAATCTTTCTTCATTTCCTCACAATAATTCTTTTCTAAAGAAAAATATTCTTGCACTTCTGGGAAAGATGGCAATGTATGTTACTTGCCTCTTCCCACAGCACCAAAATTACAACTAAACTACAGGACAACAATCATTCAGAGCCTCCTGAAATCCAGCTGAATGGAAATGCTACAACATGGGAAGTAAAAAATAAGCCACGTTGAGACTGGCAGGAGGGGCAGAGATGTGGAACTAGCTGGTTCCACACCCACATGTGGTAGATAAAAATTAGGAGGGATATCTTGGCCGTGGAGGTCCCTGCTGAGGAGTGAGGGCTCCCAGCACCACACCCGGCACCCCATTCCAGGATTTCAGTGACAGGAAGAGAAGTCCCCATAACTTCTGGCTATAAAACCAGAGGGGATTGCAACTGAGTGAGATGGAGGGTTTATGAAGTCCCAGGCAGTTCTTCCTAAAGGGCCTATACATAGACTTACTTACTCCAACTCACTCCCTCTGAGTTCCAATACTGAGGCAGCATCTTGAAAGGCACTAGAGATGTAAGAGAAGAAACCAAATTTCTAGTATCAAAGTGAGAGCTGGGGGGAAGCTTTCTCCTAGACAGAAGCACTGGCAGAGGTCATTGTTCCTTTGATGAGCTCTCCTGCCCAGAGCTGGCAAGAGGGCACCATATCTGAGACTCCATCAGCCTGGCTAATGCTGTTTGCCCTGCCCAAGTGATTCCCTGAGATCCTACCTCACCCAACATTTAGGCCCACCTAAGCTGTTTCTAATGGCTTTTCCATAGGAATGGCCTCTCTTGGCTCATGCTTCAGATATTCCTAAAATCTCTCAAACAAGCAGCATCTGGCCTCAGCACATCCTATACCTCTCCTAAGTAGCCCTGGGCCCAGCAGTAGCATCAGCTGGCCTTGGTTCATAGCTGAGTCTCACTGGGCACCTCAAAGCCCAGCTCAAGGAGCAGCCATCTGCAGATCACTTTTTAGCTCATGCTGTGTGGTTCTGGGCAGAACACAGGGGGCAGCTGACTTTGACCTGCACCTCCCAGGAGGCCCCAGGGCCAGTGCACCCAGCAGACAGCTCTAGGACACATTGAGGCATCACCACCCAACCACCTCCACAATCCATACATCAGGGTACACCACAGCCCCGCTGAGGAGCCCCTGCTCTATGGAGGGGGCTCCTGCACAGATTATCCTCCAAGGTGGTCAGAGGTCGGTGGTCAGTTGTCACAGCAAGTCCTTGCAGTTGATCAGTTCGGGAATAAATCTCTCCTATTGACATTTCAATAGCAATCAAGGCTCAGCTCTAAGAGGAGGATGTACAAAAGCCCACAATGAGGCAGTGCACACCTCGAGTGCCCAGCTTGGGTGATTAGGGAGGCTGGGCCACTGGACTCTACACAACACCTACTACATTAGGCCACTTTGCCAGGCCTGGGAGATGTAACAGCTCTACTTAATACATAGAAACAAACACAAGGAAGCTTCCAATATGAGGAGACAATGAAACATGTCCCAAATAAGAGAACATAAGTAAACTCCAGAAAAATAAGTAAACAAAATGGAAACAAGGTTTTGAGTAGATGCAGGATTCAAAACACTGGTTATAAGAGTACTCAGTGAACTTAGTGAGAACTTCAACAGCATAAAAAGGACTAGTAGGCAATAAAGAATACACTAACTGAAAAGAAGAATAATTTACAGGGACTCAACCATAGACCAGATGAAACTAGGAATCAAATCAGCAATTTGGTATATAAGGAAGCAAAAATACCCAATCAGAACAGCAAAAATAAAAAAGAATTTAAAAAATGAGGATAGTGTAAGGGGCCTCTAGGACAACTCAAGTGTACTGACATTCACATCATGGAGGTACTGGAAGGAAGAAAGAGAGCAAGAAATTATAAACTTATTTGAAAAAATAATGACAGAAAACTTCCCCAACCTGGTGGAAGAAATAAGCATTCAAGTGTGTCCAGAAATTATGGACACTCCCAAGATGTACCCAAAGAGGCCCACACCAATACTCGTCACAATTAAAATGCCAAAGGTTAAATACAAAGAATCTTAAGAGTAGTAAGAGAAAAGCAGTTAGTTACCAACAAGGGAGCTTCCATAAGAGCATTGGCTGATTTGTCAAAAGAAATTTTGCAGGCTAGAAGGGATTGGAAAGAAATATTCAAAGTGAGAAAAAGCGAGGGCCTACAACCAAGATTACTCTACCAGCAAAGTTATCATTTATAACTGAAGGACTGATATAGAGTCTCCTAGACAAGAAAAAGCTAATGAAACTCATCACCACCAAAACAGTATTATATAAAATGTTAAGGGGTCTTTCTTAAGAAGAAGAGAAAAGAAAGATAAAAAATATGAACAATAAATGGCAATAAATACATATTGAATACAATACAACAACTGAACCTAAAAAATGTAAATGAGCAAGCAGAACAGAAGCAAATTCATAGATACAGAAAACACTTTGACAATTGCCTGATGGGAGGGGGGTTGGGGGATGGGTGGAAAAAAGGTGAAGGGATTGGTAACTGCAAATTGGTTGTTACAGAGTAGCCATGGGATGTAAAGTACAGCATAGTTAATATAGTCACTAATACTCTAATAACTATGCATGGTGCCAGATGGGTGCGAGATTTATAGTTGTGTAATGTCTAATCACTGGGGTGTACCTCTGAAACTAATAGAATAACATATGTCAACTGATTAAAAAATAAAATAATTTAAAATAAAAACATAAAACAAGCCCTGGTCAGGTAGCTTGGTTGGAGAGCCATCCTGATGGTCTAAGGTTGTGAGTTCACTCCCCAGACAGGACACACACAAGAAGAAACCAATGAATGAATGGAACAACAAATTGATGTTTCTTCCTCTAACTCTCTCTCTTTTTCTCTAAAATCAGTTTTTAAAAAAGAAGAAGAAAATTCTTCCATAAACTATTTGGTTACTTCGAAAGATTGTCCTTATAGGAAAGGCCAGATAAACAACATTTTTTCTTATATGAATTTTAAGAATAATGAGTTGATGTTCTAACAACCCCCAAAGGTGAATAATGAGTTTTTGTCTTAGAGTATTATTATGATACTCAGATTTTTATATATTTGATGTGTTTCAATTTTTTATAGTTATCCTTTTTGTAGCTAAAATTTTGTAATCTTTGGCCAATGATAGCCCTATTAAGTTACATCTTATGTTCTTTTTCCTTTTGACAAGATTCCAGCAGTCTGCAATTCATGTCATTCAAAAATAACATAAGATACACCAGGCTCAAATGATATATTTCCTACCCAGTCTAAGAGCCTATCTTTTCTACTGCTAGGAAGAAATGGTTTTTAGAGTTCGCGGTCTGAGTTCAAGTGGTGCTGATTGTTACTGGGCTGTTCTTTCATTTGCACTTTTTTCTGTTTAGTTGAAAATCTTGGTTTCTAGGAACACTAATAAAATGACTTATCTGCATTATCCTACAATTTAAGTGTCACACTTTGAAACAATTTACAATAATCTAACTATAACAATACAAATGGTATTGCTAACAATAAGACTACTGGATATAGTTTGAGATTTCTTTGTGATTTGTTTTTATTCTTTGGATTTTTCCAACTTGAAATATATGATCAACTACTGTATTTTAAGTACCTTAAAATGTAGTTATACTAACAACTTGCTAGAGTTTTTTATTTTATTTTTCAACTTTGTTGAAGTATAAATGACACATGAAAATCATATCTAAATATTATATATACTTGAGGTGTACACTGTGTTTTGATATATGCAAATGTTGTGACAATGACACACTGATTTCCACAATCAAGATAACTAAAATACCCATCATCTTATGTAGATACTTTTTTTTTGCTGTGCATAATTAAGATTTACTCTCTTAACAAAATTTAAATATACAATATAGTATTAACTATAGTTACCATGTTGTACATTAGATCTTCAGAATTTATTCATCCTGCATACATGAAACTTTATACCCTTTTACCTACATTTGCCTATTTCCTCCACCCTTTCATCCCTGTTAACCACCATTTTACTTTCTGATTTTATAAAGTTGGCTTTTTTAGATTCTACATATAAGCAAAATCATACAATATTTGTCTTTCTCTGACTGACTTATTTCAATTAGCATAATGTCCTCCAGATTCATCCATGTTGTTGGAAATGACAGGGTTTTCTTCTCTTTTAAGCCGGAATAATATTCCATTGTGTGTGTGTGTGTGTGTGTGTGTGTGTGTGTGTGTGTGTCTGCACGTGTCACATTTTACTTATTTATTCATCTGTCTACTTTGGTTGTTTCCATGTCGTGGGTATTGTGAGCAATGCTGCAAGGGATGTGGGGGTGCATAAATCTTACTGATTTCATTCCCTTTAGATATATAACCAGAAGCAGAGTTGTTGGATCATGTGGTAATTCAATTTTTAATTTTTTGAGAAATCTCCATACTGTTTTATATAATGGCTCTACCCATTTACATTCCCACCAACACTGTACAAATTTTCCTTTTATTCATTATTTGCCTTTTTTGTCTTTTTGGAAAAAGCCATATTAACAAGCATGAGCTGATACCTCACAGTGTTTTTAACTTGCACTTACCTGATAATTAATTATGTTAATCACCTTTTACTATATCTGTTGGACATTTCTATGTCTTCTTTTGAGAAATATCTATTCAGATTCCTTGACCATTTTTTAAGTCAGGTAGTTGTTGCTGCTATTTTTGTTGTTATGACCTATCTGAAATTCTTATATATTTTGGATATTAACCCCTTACCAGAATATAGTTTGCAAATATTTTCTCCCATTCCATAGGCTGCCTCCTCACTTTGCTGAGTGTTCTTTTGCTGTGCAGAAACTTTAAAAATAGATGCAAACCCACTTGTCTAGGTTTACCTTTATAACTTTTGCCCTTGGGGTCCTATCCCAAAAAAATCATTGTCAAGAAGCTCTTTCCTATCTTTTCTCCCAGCTCCAGGTTTTGCTTGATATTTTATGGGAAGGAAGCCCCCATACACAAACACATATGTGCAAAATGGGTCCAGGAACCCACTTTAATAAGAAAATATGTATTTCTAGCTATATTTACCACATTTACATACACAAAAGTTGCATACTATACACATTATACTTCACCATTTTTTTTCTATTTAGCAGTATCTCACATAGATCACTTTATGGCAATATTCAGAAATCTTCCTTTCTGCTTTTAATGGCCACCCAGTACTCCACTTTAAGGATGTGCTATAGTTCAGTCAGTCTCCTATTGATGGACATTAGCTATTTCTAATCATACTACAGATTGTGCTAAAAATGAATAGAAATGTCATTTCATATTTTCGCCCATGTATCTCTAGAACAGATTTCTAGAAATGTTGTTAAGTCAAAGGGTAAATACATAGTTTTTACATATATTGCTAACTCCCCTCCATAAAGATTGTGTTCTTTGTTTTCCCACCAACAATTATGAAGTGTCTGTTTCCCCAGTCTTGCCAATAGAATACGTATGTTGGAAGGCTTTTGGAGTTCTGCCAGTCTGATAGGTAAAAGTGATACTTCTGTACAATTTTATTTGTATTGCCCTTATTCTGATCAGGGTTTGGCATCTTTTACATTTTAAGGATAATTTTAATTTCTTTTTCAATAAACTGTTTATATTTTTCATCACATTTTTTATTTTGGTTATTGGTATTCTTATTAGTTTTTAGAAATTCTTTATATATTAGGAATATTAACCCTTTTGTTACATAAGGTGCAAATATTTGCCTTGGTTAGTCTTTTGTTTTCTTTACTACAGTTTTATTGTTTTCATTTTTGCTATTTTGTTTATTGGTTTTTTGCCATGCAAAGGTTTTTTATTTTAATAGTTTTAATGTGATCAATTTTATTTATCTTCTTTCTTATCACTGCTTGATCTTGAGTATATTTAGGAAGGTTTTCCAATTCTAAATGGGCTTTAAAATAAATTTTTCTGGCCCCAGAAAAAAGCAACAGTTTTCTTTGGATGGCACTAAACATATAAATTGACATACAGAGAACTGACATCTGTCCGCTAGACCTTGTTATGCACAAACATCATATGTCTTATTATTTATTTAAATATACACTCATAGCTTTTAGGAGTGTTTTAGAGTTTTCCTCATATAATTTGTCAATTTCTTATTCAGTTTTAGCTTAGGCAGTCTGTATTTTTGCTACTTTAAATATGGTTTATCTTCTACTATTTTCCCTTACTAAGTAGTGTTTAAATGTGTGTGTGTGTGTGTGTGTGTGTGTGTGTGTGTGATTTTGATTCTTATAGGTGGATTTTATATCCTGCCTTTTTATTAAAATCATAGAGTAGATTTTTCCATTGATTCTTTTTGGGTTTTCCAGATATAGAAGCATATACTCTGCAAAGAGGGATAAGATATTTTTATCTCTTCCTTTCCAGTTCTTATCCCCTTAATTATTTTCTCTTGTTCAATCATACTAGCCAGTACCTCCAGTACAGTGTTAAACAGTAATGGTGAGTAATGCTATTCTTGTCTTTTTCCTGACTTAGTGAATAGGCCTCTAGTGTTTCCTCAGTAAGTAAGACATGGGCTTTGGCTCAGTTGTACGTATTTTATCATGTCATGCTAAGAAAGCTTTCTCAATTCTAATATTTTAACATAGATTGTTGATAAATTTTGTCAAATATGTTTTTACCATCTTTGGAGAAGGTCATCTGACTTTTATTTTTAGCTCTGTCCATGATGAATTGTATTAATTCACACCAAGTATGATGAGTCCTCTAGAAACAGCCACTTCAAAACACAAATCCCCTTGTCTTCTACTGGCAGAGAGGGAGGGAACATTTTTGAGCTCTTCAGTATCAGTAATCATGCTGATTCTTTGCTAAGTTCCTGGCTTATTTCCTAGATATGTAAGCAAAGAGAGAATTGCCTGACTAAATATAATTTTCTTTTTATGACTCTTTATAAAACACCATATCCCCCCACTACTGCCCCCCTCTCCCTCTGGCACACAATCAGACTCAACATTTGAAAAGCAATGGTTTAATATCCTCGCGTCTTAGGAGACCCGTTACAAGTTAAAATGCTCCTCAGCTAGTACCGCAGTGCCTCAGCGAAGTCCCGTTGCTCACTGGACAGCACAGACCCAGCATATCCAAATTAAATACAGGCATGCTGCAGCTCGGGAATGCAGTCTAATTCCAGAAGTGAGAGATCAGCTTTACTGACCCAGCCACACACCATCCCAGGAAGATGGCAGGAATTAAAAACAGACTTTCCTAGTGTTATAAATTTGATTTCCATCAGCGATGGTAACTTTACTCTGAAAAATCTAACTTCTTGTTATTATTTTCTTAATCCCTAATGTCACAGTCAAGGAGAATTGAGTTCAACAAGATGTTCCAAGTTCCCTTTTAGGTGAGAAAACAAAAATAAAAGGCTGAATAAGCTAATGCTTGAGACCTAATTTCTTCATTATTAGAGAGAGAAGCCTCCATGGGGATTGGAGAAGGGGCAGTGGTGTTACCATGTAGAGACTCCATCCCTAGTCAATTAGCTTCTAAGAAAACCAATTCAGGGCAGGTCCCAGATAAGCCTCTGCCTTTAATCCTCAAGAAAGAAGTGGAGAGTGGAATCTAATGAACAAAATAAACAAAGACACAAAAGAGAATCAGGCTCACGGACACAGAAAACAGACTGAAAGCTATTATGGGGGAGTGGGGTGGGAGACTGGGAGAAAAAGTTAAAGGGATTAAGCAAAAATGTAAACAAACAGACAAACTCACAGACACAAACAACAGTATGGTGATTACCAGAGAGGAAGGGGGTAGTGGGACATGGGAGAGGGTAAAGGGGGCATAAATGGTGACAGAGGGAGACTTCACTTTGGGTGGTGAACACACAACACGACATACAGACGATGTGTTATAGAATTGTACATCTGAAACCTATATAATTGTATTAACCAATGCCACCCCAATAAATTCAATAAAAAGTTTTAAAGGAAAGGAGGAGATTAAATAGTCATATACATGTTAAACAATTCATTTCTATCATGAAATTAATTAAGATGATTCTTGTGAAATGGGCTATCAGCTTTGCAAATAGTCTACACACACACACACACACACACCCACACACACACACCCCTCTGAAACATGAATGACACAAAGTAGTGTGAATCTGTAGCCAGCCCTGAAATCCTCCTCATATCCTTTCTCAAAATGAAGCTCCTCCCTCTAATTGATTCTCTTTGCATCTGAGGTTTGGAAGAGTTCCTAAAAATATTTTGGTTTAAATGTTCTCATACTTTAAATTAAAATCCTATGAAGTGAGATTGGGGAAGAGAAAATAAGTTATTCAAGTCTTATAAATTACCATGTCTCTAAGTAGCTTCAGAGAGCCAGAGGCCTTCCCCTCCATCAATGACCCCATGTCTGCCACCACGCCTCTGCCATTCGCATCAGTAGCATCTGCTACCACCTGCCTCTGCGCTAGTGCATCCTCTTGCACCTGCCTCCAAAAGCATATGAGGCAATCTGGGCCCTAGGACTAAGAAGAATAATGGCCCAGAGGCCCAAATTATCAGCAGTATGCAAAACAGTCACTGTTTGCTGCACCAAAATGACATTGCTGTCATTCCCAGAGACATAGAAGTATTCAGAATAAAATTAAAAAACAAATTTCTCCCTGGCTTGGTGTGGCTCAGTGCAGTGAGCTCTGGCCTGTGAACCAAAGAGTCGCTGGTTCAATTCCCAGTCAGGACACATGCCTGGGTTGTGGGCTAGATGTCCAGTAGGGGGCACACAAGAGGCAACCACACATTGATGTTTCTCTCCCTCTCTTTCTCCCTCCTTTCCCCCCTGTCTAAAAATAAATAAATAAGTACTCTTAAAAAAAAGAAAAAGAAATTCTTTTAAAAAATTCCTGGGCTTATGTCCTAAGGCCTGGGTGAACCATCAGATTCTTTCCTCCATACCAGCTTTGCTTTAACTGCTTATTTATATTATGTTTAACACATTTCCATTGAATGGCCGCTGAGCCCATTTCCTCTTATGTCTTCCTTGGTGGAGATGGAGCCCAGCTGGTAACCTGTGTTTTTTCACAGAGATCTCTGCATTAAGGATGTTTTTCTCTGAATGTAAATGACTGCCTTCAAGCTTTCTAACTTGTGAACACTCTCTCATGACAGTGATGAGTGTGGCTTCTCTGCATTATTGCAGGTATGTTTTGTCTTTCTGAATTTGGACATGGGAATTTCTGTGTTTTAAAACCTTCATTAGGGTGGGGCCTACAAGATTCAAGGAGAAAAGCAAGTGATAAAAAGAGGGCCTCAACCTCCTTAATAAGTGATCGAACAGATCTGTTTTATGGCAGAGCCATTTCTCTTTTGTTGTTTATAATGCAATTGTGGGACATGTACACAGTGGAATACTACTCAGTCATAAAAAAGAAGAAAGTGTTATACTTGCAACAGTATGGATGGACCCGAAGAACATCATACCAAGTGAAGTAAACCAGTCAGAGAAAGACAAATGCCATAAGATTTCACTAATATGTGGAATCTAATGAACAAACTGAACTAACAAGCAAAACAAGGACAGACCCATAGAAAGAGAGTAGACGACAGCTGGCAGTGGGAGGAAGGTAGTGGGTACAGGGATTGGGCAAAAAGCAAAAGGACTCATGGACATGGACAACACTGTGGTGATTACTGGGGGGAGGAGGTACAAGGAAACTAAATGGGAAAGGGAAAAATTGCAATAAAGATTAAATTAAAAAAGGAAATCAGAATAAAATTGATACTAAATCCTTAGCCTATATCACAAAAAAAGGAGAGAAAAAGGAAAATGATAAATAAAGGAAATGTAGGAAAAGTTGTAAAGATTACTTTAGTGCTTCCAGGCAGTACGTAACGCAACGCGGGGAAGTGTTTGAGGTGAGAGAAATCAGAGAATCTGGCCCTTAAGGCTGCTTGCCCATTAGAGTATCATTTTGGTTTTTGATTTGGTTCACTCCGTACCCTCGAGTGCGATGAACAGTGCCTGCTATGGTGAGCAATATGTGTTTGTTGAATGACTGGACTTTTGATGATTTTCCCTTCCCGCCCTTACTCTCTTATGGTCAGGTTCCACTTCAAAAACAAGTGGTGAGCTGTGTAGTGAGCAGGGGTGAGGGCAGAGGGATGGTGCCATCATGGCTCCTTTCTCGTCCCCAACCTCCAGCACTCATGCAAGACCACCACAATCTCTCCAGGATTCTGCAGTCACCTCCGAACTGCTCTGTGTCTATTCTTGTTCTTTCCAGGCCACTTTCTGCAGAGCAGCCAAATAATCTGTTGACAATCCCTGTCTGATCACATCATATCGCCACTTAGTGACTATGGTGATATAAGACTCCCCGATGTCATTAGCATAAAGTCCCAAATCTTTAAATATCCTGTAAAGCCCTTGGTTACCTCGGTTCAGCTTTCTGAGCTGGTTTGTTAGCTTCCTGCACCATGCCAAGCTCCCCCTCAATCTAGGGCCTTCCCGTGGCTATTCCTCTGCCTGGAACACCTTTCCTCTGCCCTGGCTAACTCCTATCTACTTCAGTTATTCTTTTACAGGAAGCTAAACATTATCTATCAGCTTCCCAGGTTAGATTTCTTGTTTTATGCTCTCATTGGACCCTGCACATTTTCATTACCACATTTGTCACAAGGGAATTAGCAAATTATACAACAGTGTGTCTATCGTGACTTTTCCAGCTGGTTTAAGTTCCATTCAGGCAGGGACCATGCCTGTCTAGGTACATACTTCAGCTTCAGCATCAGGACAGAGCCAGGCACGTGGTAGGTTTTTCAACTCATATTTGCTGAATTAGCAATGCCTTCATGAATAAAAATGTATGCCTGACAACCAAAAAGCCTTCACATGTTCAGAGAGTTCCAACTTGGAAAATCCATTGTCTTTAGATCTAATTGACTCAATTAACTAATTAACTCAATATCAGGTAGACATAAATAATATGACACAACCTCTTCATTCACTCATATCCAACCTTTCCCCATTGGCAGCTGTTTGTGGGCTCACAAAAGGAAGCTGACATCAATGATCCAACAAACAGAAAGCCATTCATTCATTCATTCATTCACCCTCCATCCACACAGTCATTCATTCACCCCCAATCATATAGTTGTTAGACAGCAGCCAGGAATGAGCGGCCAGAGGGAAAATAAAGCAGGCCCCTGCCCAGAACCATCTAATGAAGAACTTAAAGTAGGAGGCTAGAAACAAAAGGGAGACATGTTTCCCCTGTTGATTCAGCAGTCCTGAGCTTGGCCCAGTAAGGTTGTCAGGCATTCCAAACATCATAAGCAAAACCATGATAGCACAGGAGGAGGGGATCCCTCGAAATTCTGTGGATATCATCTCTACTAGCTGGGAAAGAAAGACTTTGGAACTGTCCTAAGGTCTGGAAGGGAGAGGGGAGGGGGAATTTAAAAACTAACTAAATTATATAATCCCTGAAAGCTACTAATCAGTGCAGGCACCTTAGCTGGGTTCCTGCTTGTAGCTTTTGGCCCAAGTGTATAGGACAAACTTACTAACAGCTTTATTTCTTCTATATGTGGGCATTCAGATCAGCTGGGTGCCTGCCTGTAGTTTCATGCTAAAGTGTATTTCATAAAGAAGCTTGTTATCTATTTTCCGCTATATATATCTGTCTCTTGACTGAATTCTTCTCTTGTGAGCAAGGCAAGAACCGAGGTGGGGGAGGGAGTCCCCTAACTTGAGTCTCCCTGGTAACACAGTCACCAAGTTTCATGTTCACAGATGCTTGAAAGGTACAAGGAGATTTTAGTTTGACAATTACTTTTTCTACATAAGAGAAGGAACTGATACCAAGATTCCATGTGCTTCAAAGCCAGTTAGCAGGTAGAGGGGTCAGCTTAGGTAGAAATTTGGGGCTACTTCCGCCAATCATGGAAATTAAGTCTGCAAAACTTAAGTGAAGAAACCTAAATGCTGACCTTTCTGGCTGCCAGAAACTGGCTGTGAATGAAATGTTTGCAATGTGAGCACAAGGACTCAGTGGGGAAAGGGCCTGCCCAGGGCGGGCCCCTGAGGCAGGTCTGTGCTGTGAGATTCTTCTCACTTGGGACCAAGGACATTAGGGAAAAACTGCACAGGCTGTCTGGGCAGGGTTGGAGCAACCAGATTCATCCCCACCCCATGAACCCAGAGATCCACCCCTACGGCACCTCGGGCTGATTTACATTGTGGATGATGACAGCAAATATTAATGTTCTCCTGGTTCATCTGTGCTATTGCAGAGGGTAAAATTTTCTTCTTTTTATGGCTGAGTTGTATTCTGTTGTGTAAATGCCCCATAGTTGTTTTGTAAACAACAAAGGAGAAATGGTCAGTGAACAACATCCAGATTCTGGGATCTGGAATCAGAACAGACTTAAGAGCCAATTTCCCATTTTCTTGCATAGCATGAGGTTCCTAACAGGCCCCCCCGGGGCACTGTGGAAAGGCAAGCACCTTCTGAATCTCTGGAGGAGGAAAACACATTTTCAGTGGACGTTATTAGTATTTCACTGACTTGAAATTCTTTGAAGTTGGTTAATGCTATATGGTATGGACAGGAATTCTCAATTAAGTTATTTATCTGAATATTTGAATAACCAGAACATTCCATTACCTGACCATTTTCAAAAAACAGGAGCTTGTCCATCTGTAGAGAGCACACTGTACCCAGGGCAAACACTGAGTTAAAATTATTGATTTATTTTAGACAGAAGAGTAGTATCTACAAGTATGATGTATATCAAATCAATTTGTAACTTTAGCCATCCAGTACCTTTAAGTTTGTGCAGAGGGAGAAGAGCTCAGTTCTTACATTTCCTCAATAAAATTGCCTTGATGTTCTGGAATGCGGCTCCTACAAATCTAATATATTGCTCCTGAAATAGCCTATTAAAATGATGACTTGTTCTAATCTACTGCACTTTCTGGCAGGGAATGTGATTATAATCAGTGGAGCAAAGGTCAGTAAGAATGAATGGCATCTGTTCTTGAGGCATCTGTGAGAAAGTTTTCAAAACCAGATAAGAATTTAATATAGGAATTTTCTATCTACCTAATCAAATTTAGATGCCCCAAAGCTGCCTGGAATTTGTGCCACAGATTGTAATCTGCAGGTGGCTATAAATGAGTCATGTGTCTTGGAAAGGAGTTTCTGAAATAGGAAAACTTTAAAAAAAAATTTGGATGGTTCAAAGGTTCTTATCAGATACCTATTTCTCGACAAAAATCATTGATTTAGCCACATGATCTATGGGCTGGAAATTCAGCAGGGCTCACCTAGGCATCTCTTCTGTTCCAGGTGGCGTTGATCAGGGACAGTGGGTGGTTCTCAGTGGCAGCAGGGCTAGGCTGGAGAGTCTAAGATGGGTTCACCCAGGTGCTGACACTTTAGCAGAAACATCAGGAAGTCTGGGCTCAGGTGGGCCCCTGTCCTCCTGCAAAAGGTGTGCAATCCTCTCTACACAGATGCCCCTGCAATAGCAAGACTTTTGATGTGGCAGCTCCGGGCTGCAAGAACTAGAAAGAAAGTTCCCAGGCCTTTAAACCGGGGCCTGAATATTGGCATGATGTCATTTCCACTGCATTCTGTTTATCAAAGTTGTAGCCTACCCACCTCAAACCCACCCAGGTTCAAGGAGAGGGAACAGATTCCACCTTTCATTGACAGTGTCAAGGAATTTTCAGTTATCTTTAATCTGCTCCAAGAGATTGAAGGGAAAAAAAAACATCCAGAATTAGAGTCTGAGGGTTTCTTTCAGGCAACTGAGGAACATTATCCAAAGGGCCCAGAAGCAGAAAAGTCCCCTGTAAATAATTTTTTGTTTTACCTCTGTTTGTAACATGATAACTCAAAACATCTCTTTCATTTGGCAGGAGAAGTTGCACAGAGATTGAACCCCAAAATGCAGCCTGTGAACAGGAACCCCATGTCTAATATCCTTATATTCTTTTCCATTTGAAAGTAGAACTTACACAGATAGTTCTCTTATTTTTTAATATCGCTTCCTTAATTATGTCTAAAATGCTCAGAAAATTCACTGAAAAAATTCAGTTTCTATATTCATGCACATTGGGTCCAAGCTTAAACTATCTTTAGTTCACCTACTGTGCCAATTGCCTTTAAGCTGGGCCAGTTTTCCATTCTGGGTACAAAGGAAAAGAAACCAAGCCATAGTTTGTAACTCTCCCACCCACAGTTGGAAAGCCCCCAATACGTCATTGTTGTATCAACTACATTGCCAAGGTGTGAAATGCTGAATTAGGACTCAAGTTTCGATTTCACTTTGCAACTTCCTGACTCCTCTCTCTGCCTTTGACGCTCTTCCAATGTTCCTGATTATAATACAGGGTGTGTGTGTCTTTAAGAATCCTCCCTCCCTTTTCTTATTCTAGCATAAATCCAGGCCTAGAAGGACAAATTTCAGAGAAAGTAATCAAAGCAAATGAGAAGTCACATTTCTATTCTGCGTCATAAACTTCACTGGGCCCTGCAGTCCGGGGTCCTTTGGTTCAGACGCCTGTCTCCAGAATGTCATCCTCGAAACACATGCTGGACCTCAGGGCCCCAGCAGAGCCATGAATTAGTAATATTGTGAAAGGATTCTTCTCCTTATGGCAACTTCCTAATGGCTTTAAGTGTTTTTAGATCATTAAATTCTTGACCAAATTTAAAAAAAAAATTGGGTGGGGGCAGTAGAAGAGAAAGAAGGAACAAAGAAAATAACTTTTAGCCAAAAATGTTAAGAAACATTCTCATTTGATTATAAATCAAATCATCTCTGAAATGAACATGTAGAACCAAAGGAAAATACATTACTTAGTTTACAAAAATTTGTTGAACACACACATTTTGGGAATACATCTATCAGAAACGCAAGGCACTCTTTGGCTGTGAGAGAACACATCTGTCAGTGTTTCTTTGTGTTTAGGTTTCCACACAAAAAAATGGGATTTAGATGTGGTTAATCACTGCTTTCCTGAGTGAGCAGCAAATCATTATATTCTGTGCAGTTCTCCCAAAGTCATGAATTCTACAGCGACAACCACAATCACTGTTACATGTTTCTGTGGCACAGAGACCATATTTCAGTCACAGGGGATGTGGTTTATGTTGGTACAGTGATGAGCAGCCCAAAGGTGACGTGAATATCGGGTTGTATCATACCTGCTTAGCAACCAATATACAGAGAGCCTTTAAGCTGGGCCAGATTTAACCCCTACTCGCACAGCTCTCCTGACCATAGCAGTGACATTTCTGATTCCCAGCATCCCTCACTCCCTCTCTCCCCCGACCTTTCCCAATATGGGTAGATCAGGCTGAACAGACTAAAGGGAGAATGAGGACAAACTTTGCTTCTCTTTGGTTTTAACTCAGATTCCTTATGGTTGAGAACGACCTAGATCCTGGAGAAAGCTTTAACAAATTACTTTCGGGTTGCTCTCTTCTTGTCCTCTCTCTCGCTTCATCACTTCCATGTTTTCATGGTATGACAGCTAACTGCGTGCACCTTGCTCTCCTTCTCTAGCATGAGCTCAGCAAAGACTGATGCTCTTATGCTTTGCTCTAAGCACGTCACACAAAAACACCTCTGGATCCGTCAGTGTGGTCGACAGCCTCCTGCGTTACTTTTAGCCTCGGCTCCAAGGTGCTTGCCTTTTCTAGCCGTTCCTGCCCCTCTGCTGCTCTTCACAGCTCCTCTGCTGTCTCCATTCTTCTGCCACGCACAGGGTCCAGCAGAAGTAAGGCCTGCTTGAGTGTGGTTGGTAGGGTAGTAATAGGGGTGTAATAATTTATAGTTTTGATTTCAACATTTCACCTAACATCTTGTCTTGTGTGTTTGAGTGTGATACTGTTATGTTACAGAATTACATGCTTATGATTTTGTAGTAAGAGATTATCTAATAAAAAAGAGGTATTATTTGTGTCAAACCCTGTATTTAATGCTGGAATTCTCCAAAGTTCCATGCAACAGCCACTTGTTCCAGGAAATGCCTCCAAATATTGGTCACACACAAAATGTGAGCACAGATGGCTCACAAACCGATCTCAAGCCCAGGCCTCTACTCAGAACCCCAGACCCATGTATCTAGCTGCCGACTTGACAAATCCATTTGGGTCTCTCAGAGACACTTTAAACTAATATGTATAAAATTAAATTCGCATTTCTATCCTAAACCTAGTACACTTTCAGTGTTTCCAACCTGTCAAAGTACCCATAAACCCATTGTGTAACCAGGAACTACATTATACTGCTCTTCTTAGAGGCTGCAATTGTACATATGCTAACGTAGTTTCTGGTTGAATTCTGCTCCACCAGAATAGCTGTAAGCTCCATGAAGTCAAGGAACTCTTATTCATCTTGGTTTCAGATCTCCATCATTTTCCCAGATTTAACATAGTGTCTGGCAACATACAGTAGATGCTGCAGAATTATTTCATCAATGGATGAATGTCTTTTCTACTTCCCATATATTCACAGGACCATCTTTTCACCTTGACCAGGTCTATCTCTCACATGGATCCCCAGTAAGTGGCCCCAGTTGGAGCACCTGACATTCATCCACTTTTCTGGGCAGCTCACTGACACCATTCCGTCTTCTGTTGGTGCCGAACGGCCAAGTTGCCTTGTCTCTGAGACAAATCCTCTCTGATCAGCACACCGCTGGGCAGGAAACCTGAGCAAAAAAAGGAAAGTAAAACTACAACTCGACGAAAGCCTCTACGCAACAGCCAGGTTCTGCCCTACCCTGAAAGATCCTCCTGGGGAAGTGTTTTCATGCCGAAAACACATTCACTCCACCACCACCTTACACACAAGCACTCAGAGCTGGGGAAGGGATGGGAAGCAAGAAAATGAGTGCGGTGGCGGGAGGGGTCTAGACTCCTCCGCCAGGCTCCTCTCTTACTCTGGGAGATAGTTTCACTTTCCAATAATAATAGTTAATATTTGAATAGTGATCTCAGCTCCTCACCTGCATTAACTCATTGAATTTTTGCAAGAGCTTTATAGTGTGATATACTGCCAATAACTGTCCCCACTGTACAGATGAGGGAGTTTGGGCTTCGAGTTGTGAAGTAAACTGTCCCAGTTAGCAGAGCTGAAAATGTGGCTGTGGTGGCCAGCCTCCACCACGGTCCCAGCAATCCTTGCCTCCTGGTATCCACGCTCTCATGGAATTTTATTACATACGGTACCAGCTTTGGTCCATCTGACAAATAGAACAAGGCAGAAGTGCTGTGGAGAGGACCACATGGCAAGGAACTGAGGTGTCTAATCAGCTGTCAGCCAGGTGAGGGAGCCACCCTGGAAGCTGGTCCTCCGGCCCCATTCAAGCCTTCAGATGATGGCAGCCCTCACTGACATCTCGACTGCGAACCCCATAAGAGACCTGGGGAAATAATAATGGCTGTTGTGACCTTACAACACTAGGTTTGGGCGTATTTATTACACAGCAATAGATAATTAACTCAATGTCCCCGGACTTAGGACCTAAGCAAACTGAGAGCAGACCCCACATTTTCAACTACTGTGCTAAATTATTCTTAGGACACCCAAAATATCCCACAATGGTATCTTGATTATTTCAAATTAAAGTTACTTGACAAGGAGCATGTTGACCCTCCCTTGTGTCCTTGAACTCAGGAATAAATCTCCCCCGGGACACGTCCCCTCCTTGCCCCGGGGGGACGGGGGGTGCTGAGGGAGATACCTGTATCACTGGAGTGAAGGCATCTGGGCCCAAAGAGCCCATGAAAACAGACCTTGTTGCTCCTTTACTAATTTACTACCCGAGCCCGAACTTTGCTTAGATTCCTCATTAGTGAGCACTCAAACCTAAGTTTCTTTCTCCTCTGAATTCTGAACAAATTTATTGTTTCTTTTTCTAAAAAATTATAAATAACTGCCGTCTTCGATTATTTCTCTGAATGTCATTTATGATCTCCCATGTTGACATATTAAATCGCTTTTTCCCTTACTAGTCTGGTCTTCTGTCAATTTTATTATTATTCTAGCCATAGGAACTTAAGAGGGGTAGAAGGAGTAACTTCCCACTGCTCAACTCTTCCTTCCTTCCTTCCTTCCTTCCTTCCTTCCTTCCTTCCTTCCTTCCTTCCTTCCTCTCTTCCTCCCTCTTCCTCTCCTTCTCCCTCTAGAAGCAATCACTCCTCCTGACTACAAAACCCTTCCCCAAATCCTTACAACTGTAAGGACAGAGTAAGAATGTTGCCAGAATTCGAAAATATTTGGCCAAGAACATTATTGCCAAAAGTCGAAAACGTTTCTAGCCTGAGTAGGTCCCCTTGCGTGTGAACAAACTTGAGAAACCCACAGGAACATTTCCCTCTCTGCAATGCCTAGTGGACAAGGAACTGTATCACTGAAACAGAAGTGGAAACGGGAAACAGAGATGTGAGATTCCGTTTCTCCCTCATGGCACCGTAAATCAAATCAGTGGTAGTATGAGGAGGAAGCAGAGAAAGAGGAGAGGAAGAGAAGGGGGGATACCGGCTGCCAGGCCAGTGGTGGCGGGCGGCCCAGTTAGTGACTGCGCTCTTAGCCTTTGCTGTCTAGAGCGTTCTCGATGAATACCTGCAGAGCAGGAAGCGGTCTCTGGAGCAGGGCTCTGCTGAGGGCACAGCAGCTTCTCTGGCAGGTAGCACTAGACTTGTTGCTGGCTGATGTGCCTTCCTGGAAATAAGGCTGTGATGAATTCTGCACCCTGTTCCACTTTTCCATTCAGGGCCAGTGTAGGGTAGAACACCTCAGCCACGCTAAGGTGAGGGAAGGAACTCGCACTATTGCCTGCCCACTAAATTCCAGACACAACTGAGCACTCTTTTGTAGATGTTCAATACTCCCAACAATCCTCCAAGGGAAGCATTTCCTCAGTTTCCAAATGAGGACCCCAGGCTCAGGGAAGATAAAAATGTTGCCCAAGATCACACATCTTGTGGTGCAGACCCAAGTCTGAAGCCAAGCTCACCTGGCGGAAAGCCCACAGTCCCTCTGCTCACCACCTGCCTCAGTCTTCACGCTTTGTGAACAGCAAACAACTCATCATCCCACTAAGTTCCCCTTGAGCAGAACTAAGCTCACTTTAGTTGACTGGGTGTACTTGAAAGCTTTTCAATGACAACCCTGTGAAAAAGATGCTCTTTTTCTCCTTATTTTATGGCTAAAGAAAATGAGGCACAGATTGGTTGAGAAATTTACCCGAGTCCCAAAGCTCCTAGGTGGCGTGTCCCCACCTAGTCATCCTGAAGCCCTGTTTGTGCAGCTGTGACTGTCAATGAACAATAATGCAGGCCTCCCAGGCAGGTGTGAGTGTGACTGTCATAGACCAGGGAAGTTAGATGTGGGGCTTAACTTCACCTCTAATGATAGGGGCCACCAGGACAGATTTGCTTACCCAGTTATCTTCAGATGACTCCCTAAGTCAGCTCTTTCATCACTAAACAGGCCCCAAAGTGACCACGCCCCCTCCCGGTAAAGAGTTCCATAGTAGTGGAGCACTAAAACTAAAGCCATATGTGCTGGACTTTTAAATTTTTTTTAATTGTTTGTTTTAGATTTATTTCCCTTTGTGATCCTAAAAAAATGCTTTAGCTTCTGTTCATTCCACGCTAGTCCTCCTCCAACCTTCCCTCCACCTCCGTGAGCCCCTCCATAGGCTTCTGCCAAATCCCTTTTCTGATTGAGCCACAGTCAGGACGTGTTGACTGCAGACAAAGGACGATGACACTCCATGTGTCAAGTAAGTAAATGTAAACCATCAATTCACACTGATCCAGAATCCATTTAAGTATAAAAATTAAATTATCCAAGTTCCATAATTTTTCTAAGAAAAAGACAAAGGACAGGAAACCAAAGAGTGGTTTTGGTTTTGCTTTTGCTGTTTATTTATTTTTATGTAACTTAGGATATAGGACAATCGTACATTTTTCCCATCTGACCACGATTCAAACATATTTGTTATGAAACCATTTATGCTTATCACGCCACATTCCCCAAATCTTTATCTGGAAATAGATATACAGCCAATGTGAGAGCAGGGCCTGAGCAGATTCACCTCAACCCCTTGTATTTTCCTTATGTCCACAACTGGACAAAGATATTTAATTTTCTTAACAATTACTCTCATGAAAACTCTAAAGTGATTTGTGAATAGGGGAAAAATTACACTGTGTTTAATATTTTATTGAGAATCTATTTGCGTAATAATGCTGGGTAACCAACACCCTGAAACTCAGTGCTGTAAAGTAGTAAGAATTTATTTTGTCCGTGATCCTATGGGTCAGCTGGGCCCTGTTTCTGGACTTGGCCGCGCTTGCTCACACACAGACAGTCACCTGAAACTGGCTGGGTGGCTCTGCTGATCTCGGCTGGGCTCTCTCATGTATCTGGGGTAAGCGGCTGTCAGCTGCTCTGGGATGGCCTCAGTCAGGACAACTGGGTGAGCTGACTTATTCTCCAGCACGGGCATGTTCTCATTGTGAAGGCAGAGGATCAAGAGAAATGAAAATGTATGAGCACCTTTTAAAAACACTGCCTATTTCAAATCTGTTAACATGTTTTCCCACTTCTTGATGGGAAACACTAATGGCACATTGCAGACGGCACAGGTTCCGGATGGTGTGGGGCCATTGGTTCAACCCGGTTACCACAGAGCACTGTTTGTGCCATTGATAACTTTATGTTACGTAATTTTGAAAAGCAGCAGGCTACCATACTCTCTGTATACAGAACACAACATTCCTACTTTTTAAATACTTCTGTCCCAACATATTAAATTTAGTATCTACTATGTGTTCAGCGGTATGAAAGGGACTCCAGATAATCTTGAAAAGGTGAGATACAAATAAATTAATAATATAGACTCCTTGAATATTATATTGCTTTAAACTTAATCATGTTAAGAAAGTATAGTTTATTTGAAACCATTTCTACTCTTAGAGACAGGATCTACAGTCACCCACAATGCCAGTATCTCACAAAGGCGCTTTGACTGTTTGGCACATACCACATCAAAGGGAAAGGGTCTCAGGGGCACATCCCTGAGCAGAGATCCCCCGATGGGGAGCTGCTGCTGGACCTCCCTGTGGACACTGAGAGCAGAGGGTGGGATAGTGTCCTCCAGGCTTAGACAAGCTCTTCTGACTCCTCAAATCAATAGGTCACTTGTAGACATAGCACCTCATGCACAAATGTGGCCACCGGGAGCCTTCAGACGGGGCATGCATCTCTAGGGTGTAGGTAGCTCCAGATCCTTCCTGTGCCACCAATAGGACCCTAAAGAACTGCAAACAAAGGCTCGGGTACAGAGTTAAAATGAGGCTAGAGGCGTGAGGTGTGTGTGTGTGTGTGTGTATGCACACCCTCTGCCATAAAGGTGAGAGAGACAGCAAAGTAAAAGAAGAGAGATAGAAATACTTCAACTATTCTAAAACACAAGAAAACTGGGCCACCACATTCACCATATTTATGTCCCAAGAAAACCCTCCTTCTAAGCGCTTGGTGCTGAACGGCAGTGAAGACAATAGTGGCAAAGGGACTTTTCAAGAACACGGAGGCCTCCCAAACACATTGCTTTGTGACCATGAATCATTCGCAGGCCTTCCTAGAAGCAATCAAAAAGCTTTTTTAAGTGGACGATAAATATTACGGTTGTCTAGTATAATTGTTGAGTATAATAACTGTAATTGAACAACAATAAAAACAATTTTTAAAAAGAAAAAAGTATTCATTTTTACTACTAAAAAGCAGGAGTCAACTCAGTAAAAAAAATCACAACTTAGAAATTCTCAAGGCCTCAGCACTTTCACATTCTAATGGGGACATCTCACCTAGGATCAATGCAGGATCTTTTTGAATCCCTGTTGGATTATTTACAGTTTTTGCTGCATGAAGAAAGAATAATGAGCTTCAAAGTTGAGAGACGCAGGCTGTCAGGTGTGCCCTGCCACACGCTGGGTGCCCATTGGGTACATCCACCTCCTCTCTGGGCCCCAGGTTCATCCTCTGCCCAACTGTCTCATGGAGGTTTTTCTTCGTTAATATCTTAGCAGTTTGCTAAGCCTTTAGAGCCAACCAAATGTCATTAGCATCTTTTTGCAACATACAATGTTGCAACAAAGGGGCAAGTAGCAGAACCATTTTCCCCAAACCATTGAGCAGCCTCCAGGGAGGCATGATTTTCTTTCAAAGTAAACTGTATTTCAGTTCATAGAATGTTTTTATTACCCAAATTGGACTAAGTAATTGACTGTTTTGGAACCACTCCTTCATTGTCTCAATAACAATTAGCTAATGAAACACTGCATAGTGAAATGATGACCTGAAAAGATTCAGGTAAGATCTCCTGTAATCCTTAGCTATAAAACAAATTTTGCCTTCCCCAATTACTCCTTGACTACTCAAGACACGACCACTGCATTTACATCAATCCTATAACCTGGCACATACACCAGCTGGCCAGCCGGCTGCAATGTTCGCCCTAATGAAACCAAGTAGCGGTGACATTGATGTATGTTATGGGTGCATTCTAGAACACAGTCCACACAGGGCCAGAATGTAAGGAGCACTTCTTTAATATTAAATGTTATTAACGAAGTTGAGCATTTTTTCCTTCAATTCTCAGCTTTGTCTCCATTCATTTTTACTCCAACCATCATCCATTGAAACATTCACTCATACTTACTCGTGTGAAATATCACAGGAAGAACAGACGGGCATTGACCCTGCTCTCTGGAAGTATACAACACAGATAAATACATGATATGTGAACACAAACACAAACCTCTATCACTATGTGCCAAAAGCAGGCTGTTGGTCTAGCCCCTGCCTCTCCCGGGTGGCAATGAGCAGAGCGCCAGTGCACAGGGGACGGGCCACCTGTGCTGAGAAACAGGGAGGCTCTAAATGGTGCCAGCACGTTCCCAGAAGGGAATGGAACAAGCAGTGGTCTTTCCTACTTCCACGGAAGACAGGTGTCCATTTCCATTCTTACTGTGTACTGATGGTGATAGCTAGTATTTCTTTTCTGTTCACACTTCCTGTGTATTCTTTTTTCTAGGTCTCTGTCTCTCTTGAATTTTATCTTCACAGCTTTTTAGCCATGAATTGAACTGTGGCTACAGCAACCTGCCCCACTTTTCAACACTAGAAATCCCCTTTAGTTGCTGTTTTTGCAGAAACAGAAAGTCGGACAGACAGACAGAAATGTGCCACACAATCTTGTTTATGTGCCCTGCTTCCAAATACATGTTTTGTGCTGTTGGTAGAAGGAACTTGGATAAGTGGAGAGGCCCCCAGGGTGACCATTGGTCTGGGGAGTCCGCCCTCTCTTTATTGTCCCAGTGGTGTGGATTCAGTCAAGCACTAACACCACCCTTGCCTAAATCCCTAGACACTAACTATGCAAAGATGGTGCCCGTACATCTGGTAGGCAGATCAATGCCACTAGCGTCAGCCCAGCCACAGTGACCAAGAAATGCTGTGCTGCCATTACATCGCCTCGGGCCATAAGAATGCTCCTTCTTCCAGAGGGAGACTGTTTTTAGTCTTAATTTTCCTCTAAGACAACAATTTATACTGGAGACAATTCAGAGATATTTGTCTTTTAATTCCCCAAAGCTCTAGCTGATTTTCCATAAGCTTCTTACAGAATACAGTCCATGCAAGATGACAGGTGTAGTCGCCCATCCTTGTGGAGACAGCACTCATCTGAGATGAACTTGGTAACAAGTTAGACCTTATGGCACAGTGGCACTGAGGCTCTGTCATGGCGACGAGCATCCAGCTCTCTTTCCAGCTTTATTCGCTGAAGAGGACTGACCACTTCCTTTACATTTCTACTCAGTTCCAGAGAGTCAAGGTCTTTGTTTATGTTTTTTAAAGACATAGATCGCTTCAAGCAGATGGAGAAATATTAGTAACCAAAGCAACAAATATAAGTGCTCATCTCAGAGCCAGGGATACTCACAGGGCCTACAGACTAAAGTGCACAAGACTGTTTTCATTCAAAATTATGTAAAGCCCCCTATCAATAAAATGCAGGAACTACCAATAGGAATGACTATCAGTCCTGGTTTATGTTGCATCTTATGAAATCTTCCAGGGGCCGAATAAAGACTGTGAATGCTGCCCTGCCTGGTGTGGCTCAGTGGATTGGCTGTCATCCCACACACCAAAAGGTTGCCAGTCCAATTCCCGGTCAGGGCACATGCCTGGGCTGTGGGTTGGGTCCCAGCTGGGGCATGCAGGAGGCAGCTGATTGATGTTTCTCTCCCTCTCTTTCTCCCTCCCTTTCCTTTTCTCTAAAAATAAATAAAAACAATCATTTAGAAAAAAAGATTGTGAATGCTTTGAGCTTCTCATAAGAAAGTCATTAAAAATGTCAGAAGTTAATCAAGGGCATGTGCAGTCCGAGGGGCACAAAGGTGCTTCCCGGATGCAAAGCAGCTACACCCTACCCTTCCCACGTGGTGTGTGATCTCAGGCAGGCGCTCCTTGGAGTTTCACCTCCCAGGAAGAAGATATAGAAAAGGAGAACAAAACGAGACCCTGGGGACACACAGTAAGTTATGTCAACATAGCCCAGAGCAAGAAAAGGGACTGCAAGTTACCTAAGGTGATTTTTCATGTGTTTGTTTGTTTTCCATTTTTTAAAAATAATTGTCATTTATTGTGCCAGGTACTCTGCTAACCACTTTATAGACACCGATTAATTTAATGTTTACAACTCCCAGAGAAGTAGATATGATTAAACCCTTTCAGAAATGGAGAAACAGAAGCTTAGAGAGATACGATGGCATGGCTAAGGTCCAAAGCTAGTCAGTGGGAACACCAGGATTAGAACCCAGGCACTAATGACTTCAAATTTGAACTCACTGCTGCATGGCATCAGTGAGTCTCCTGGCATCAGTGGGTCGTATACCAAAAATGATTGATCATTATAGACAACCCTTCTGCATAATGAAAGCAAACAAACTAAACAAACAAAGCCCATCGTACTTCATATCTATAGGACTGAACTATATAATTTGACAGCTTTTTGTTTCCTTTTGTGGTTAGTAATAGTGCCTGGGGTTGAGGTTCGTCTCTTTAAAGTAAATATCTAACACCAAGGAAAGGTCTGCAATGGGCAAGGCTCAGTGGGCAAGCAGTAAAGATACACTCAGAAACTCATAACCTGGAAAGCCTAAGGGGCAAGCAGGAAATAAATGGTTTCGCTTCTTGAGAGGCCCTGATGTACAAGGGAAGGGGACTTTAGGAGTGTTTGGGCAAGATGAGAGAAGAACAGAGGCCTCGTCTGAACCCTGCAATGTCAAATAGCCTCAAAGAATTAAAGTTAGAAAGAAAACTATCCCTCACACTGCAGTCTAGCCTGAAACGCCAACTCTCTGTAGGCCTGGGAGGTGGGGAACAGAGAAGAGACAAGGCAGAGAGACTGGGGGAACTCAGGGCCCTGCCTCTGTTGCTTCCCGGCAACTTTCCTGTGTTACAGCCCGTGCCATAAAACCTGGGTCCGTCACCAGCCAAAATATGACCTGAGACTTATTTTCATTCTCACTGAGTTAGTTTAAGATTGATAGCAAACATTTCCTCCGAGGAAGCAGTGCATTCCATAACAAATCCACTAGAGGCAAAACAACGCTACACCCTTCCAGTGGGAAAAGATGACAAAAGTCCTTTTGTAAACCTGAGGCACAATTTTCATCATATCAAGAAGAAAATGTTTTAAAGGGAAAGCAAAGTTCCTGTAATGTTCACATAATCTGAATTGCTAAATTTGTAAATACAAATAAATCTTAGAGAAAAACTTCCTCAACCTGACAAAACCCATGAATAATAGGCTTAATTGTGAAAGACTCAATTCCTCCTCAGATTGGAAGCAAGGCAAGGATGTCTACTCTTACCACTTTTACTTAGCATAGTGCTAGCCATACAGTGAGGCCAGAGAAAAGAATAAAAGGCATGCAGAATATAAAGGAAAAATAAAACTACTCCTATTTGCAGATAACACGATTGTTTGCGTAGAAAATCCTGGAGAATCTATTTTAAAACTTCTAGAATGAATAAATGAGATCAGCAGACTTGCAGGATACAAGATAAACATAAAAAAATCATATTTCTATATTTTAACAAAGGACATGTGGACATGAAAGTTAAAAATACAATACCACTTACAGTTGCTCTAAAACATGAAATACTTAGCTGTAAATCTAACGAAACCTGCATAGGATTTTGTATGCTGAAAAGTACACAGTGCTGATGAAGAAACAAAACAAGATCCAAATAGAGATCTGTGTCCAAGCTTAGAAGTCTCAACAAAGTAAATGTATCAGTTCTTCCCACATTAACATACAGATTTAATGCCATTTCTATCAAAATCCCAGCAAAACTTTCATTTAGCTCTAGAGAAAACTATTCTCATGTTTATATAGGAAACAAAGAAACTATAATAGTAAAAAGAATTTTGAAAAAAGAAGAAAAAAGTAGCAGGGATCAGCCTACCAATTTCTAGACTCACTAAAGAGTTACAATAATCAAGACTATGTGGCACTGGCCGAGGGATAGACACATAAATCAAGGGAATAGGACAGAGAACCCAGAAATAGACACACACAAATATTCCCAATTGATTTTTAATGAAGTGCAAAAGTAATTCAAAAGAGGAAGAATAAACTTTTAACAAATGATGCTGTAGCAATTGGACATCCACTAGGGAAAAAATGTACCTCACACCAAAGTCCAACATTCTCTGCAAAATTTAACTCAAAATGGGTCATGGACTTAAATTGAAAACTATAAAACTTTAAGGTAAATATCTTCAGGGTCTAGGGCTAGACAAAATTTTTTGGGTTTGACACCCAAAGCATCATTCATAAAATAAAAGTTGAGAAATTGTGCATCATCCAACTTAAAATTTTTTTAAGACTTCTGGTCAAGATGGTGGCATAGATAAACATGACACTCATCTCCTCCCACAACTACATCAAAATTACAACTAAACTACAGAACAACCATCACTCAGAACTGCCTAAAATCTAGCTGAATGAACATCCTACAACTAGGGATTTAAAGAAGCCACATTGACACTGGCAGGAGGGACAGAGACAGGCAATGAGCTGGTCTCACACAATGTGGCAGATGAAATCTGGAGAAGTACCTCAGTCACAGAGGTCCTCCCTGAGGAGCAAAAGGCCCCAGCCCCACACCAGGCCCCCAGCCCAGGGTTTCAGTGCCAGGAAGGGAAGTCCCCATACCTTCTGACTGTTAAAATGAGAAGGGATTGTGGATGGATGATGGAGGGCTTCTGGAGTCCCAGGAAGATCCTCTTAAAGGGCCCACTCCTTCTGAGCTCCAGCAGTGAGGCAGCAGCTTAAAAGGCACCAGGGACACACCAGGAAGAACTGAACTGTCTGCCATCAGGGAGAGAGCTGGGGGTCAGCTTTCTGCCAGACAAAGTTCTGGACAAGGTCCTTGCTCCTTTTCTAAGCCCTTCCCAAACAAAGCCAGCAGGTGGACACTATATCCAAGACTCCATAAAACTGGCTAACACTGTTTACCCTGCCCTGGTGTTTCCCTGAGATGCTGTCCCACCCAGTATGTGGGCCCACCCAAGCTGTTTCCAGTGGCTTTTCATAGGAATGACCTGTGTTGGCTCACACTTCAGAGTTGTCTAAAATCTCTCAAACAAGCAGCATCAGGCATCACTGTGTCCCATACCTCTCACTAAGTGGCCCCAGACCCAGCACTAGCAGCAGCTGGCCTTGGTTCAAAGCTTGGCCTAGCCTGAGCACTTCCAAGCCCAGCACAAGTAACAGCCATCTGCAGATCACTCAGTGACTTATGCTGGGTGGTTCTGGGCAGAACACAAGGGGTGGCTCATCTTGCAGGCACCTCCTGGGAGGCCCCACAGCCAGCCTACCCAATGGATAGCTTCGAACAACATCAAAGTACTAGCCAACTATCTCCACAAGGGACACATTCAAGTGGCATTTCAGGGGGCACCAGAGACCTGCTGAAGTGAGTCCTGATTCAGGAAGTGGACCCCTGCACAGCTTATCTCCCACAATGGTTGGTGGTCACAGTCTGTCCTTGCAGCTGATTGGCCTGGGCATAAATCCCTCCCATTGATGTGCCAACATCAATCAAGGCTCAACTACAACAGCAGAACATACACAGCCCACATTAGGGGGTGCACCTAGAGTGCCAGTTTGGGTGATCAGGGAGGCTGTGCCACTGGATCCAACAGGACACCTACTATATTAGCCACTCTACTGAGCCCAGGAGACACACCAGCTCTACCTAATTCAAAGAAACAAATATAGGGAGGCTGCCAAAATGTGGAGACAAAGAAACATGGCCCAAATAAAAGAACAAAGCTCCAGAAAAAGAACAAAACAAAATGGAGACAAGCAATCTACTAGATGCAGAGTTCAAAACACTGATTACAAGGATGCTCAAGGAACTTGATGAGGACTTCCACAGTATAAAAAAGGACATGGAAATCATACATAAGAACCGTTGAGAAATGAAGGATACACTAACTGAAATGAAGAATAATATACAAGGAATCAACAGTAGACTAATAATTTATAGAGAATCAAATCAGAAATTTGAAATATAAAGATGCAAAAAACAACACCCAATCAGAATGGCAAAAAGAAAAAGTAATCCAAAAATAAAGAGCCTCTGGGGCAACTTCAAGTGTACCAACATTGACATTATTGGGGTGCCAAAAGAAAAAAAGAAAGCAAGAAATTGAAAAACTATCTGAAAAAGTAATGACAGAAAACTTTCTTAATCCAGTGAAGGAGAAACATAAAAGTTCAAGAAGCACAGAGAGTCCCAAACAAGATGACCCCAAAGAGGCCCACACCAAGACACATCAAAATTGAAATGCCAAAGGTGAAAGACAAAAAGAGTCTTAAGAACAGGAGAAAAGCAGTTAGTTACCTACAAGGGAGCTCCCATAAGACTGTCATCTGATTTCCCAATAGAAATTTTGTAGACTAGAAGATATTGGCAAGAAATACTCAAAGCAATGAAAAGCAAGAGTTATAATTTAGAATTGAAGGACTGATAAAGAGCTTCCCAGATGAGAAAAAGCTAAAGAAGTTCATCATCACCGAACCAGTATTATATGAAATATTAAAGAGTCTTCTCTAAAAAGAAGGTGAAATATTAAAAATGAACAATAAAATTAAAATAAATACATATCTATCAACAATTGAATCTAAAAGAGAAAATAAAAAACAAGCAGAACAGAAACAGACTCATAAATACAGAGAATATTTTGATGGTTGTCAGACACAAGTGGAGTTGAGGGGATGGGTAAAAAGGTGAAGGGATTAAGTACAAATGGGTTGTTACAGAGTAGTCGTGGGTATGTAAAGTACAGCGTAGTGAATATAGTCACTAATATTCTAATAACTATGTATGGTGTCAGATGGGTACAACATTTATCAGGGAGATCACTTAGTAAGTTATATGATATCTAGTCACTGGGGTACACATCTGAAACTAACATAATATTGTACGTCAACTGCAATTTAAAATGACTTAAATGAAGAAAACCAAACAAGCAAAAAAACTAAAAACTTTGATCTGCAAAAGACTTTTACAAGCTACAATGTAGGAAGAAAATATTTGCAAACTATGTATCGGACATAGAATTAGTATCTAGAATGTACAAAGAACTTTCAAGCTTCAGCAGTGAAAAGCAGACAATCCAGTTAGAGCATGACAAAACACATACATGGACATTCACTGAAAAAGATATACAGATATAAAAAGAAGTTCAACATCATCGGCCTTTAGGGGAAGACAAATTAAAACCACAATAAGCTATTAGTATCACCCTCCACCCCCATCAGAATGGCTAAAATAAAGAGTAGTGACAACACTAAATGCTGGTGAGGATACAGAGAAACTATCTCTCAGACATCGCTGGTGGAAATTAAAGTGGTGCAGCCACTCTGAAAAACAGTTTGCTAGTTTTTTTTTTAATCTAAACATGCAACTACCATAAACCCAGAAGCTATATTCCTCGGCATTTATTCCAGATAAATGAAGACTTGTGTGTAAACAAAAACCTGTACACAAATATTTATAGCAACTTTATTTGTGATGATTAAATACTCTAGACAACTCAGTTGACCTTCAAAGGGTGAATGGTTAAACAAACTGTGGTACATCCATACCAGGGAGCATTACTCAGCAATAAAAAGGAGTGAACTACTGATACACAGAACAGCCTGGATGAATCTCTGGAGAATTATGCTGAGTCAAAAAACAAAGTCAATTTCCAAAAGTTACATACTGAATGATTTCATTTATATAAATTCTTGAAATGATAGAAATATAGAAATAGAGAACACATTAGTGGTTGCCAGGTGTTAAGGAGGTGATGGGGACTGGAAGTGAGTAGGTGTGACTAAGAAAGAAAACATAAGAGATCTTACAGTGATGGGAATGTTCTTAAGCCAATCAATGCCAATACCCTGGTTGCGGCATTGTACTATGGCTTTACAAGATGTTGCCATGGAGAGAGAGTCAGTAAAGTGTGTACGAGATCTCCCCACATTATTGTTTACAACTTCATGTGAATCTACAATTATCTCAAAATAAGTTTAATTAAAAAAAAAACTTTCTGTTGTGTAAGATAACCCTATGATGTTTACAGCACCATTTCTTTTTCTAATTACTCAAAACTCCAAGTTTCACTCTGGGAACACAAGTTCATGAAACTGAACTTGTCAAAAGCATCCTCATATTCATATTTATGTAAAGAATGGTCTTTGCTGACTGAATAGATTGTCTTTGTTCCTAAACATTGCTTTAGATGAATTCTGAAATAATGTACTTCAAATTGAGTTGTATCTTTCAATTACTGGACTAAACTTTCTGATTCATAGAGGAAAAACAGCTATCCTCAAAACAAGTTTGGTTCTAATACAAAGGCACAAATATTAAGTAATGTGCTCTTGGAATGGTGTTTTATATTAATTCTTCATTGTGTGTATGTGGGAATATACATATCGCAGTTTTATTCTGGCCTCTGCCAAAGTGTCTTTCTTGTCTGAGCTGCAGTTTCTGGTTGGAGCTTCATGGAACAAAATATGCACTGTTCCACTGAGGTGTATAGCAGCAACAATTAGGTGAAATGGTGGTATATAGAAACAACACAGCTTTTATAATTTATTATTGCATTTTTTGCTAAACTGCACAACTTACAGGGTTTAAAATCTGTCCTAAATTAGTGGCTTTCAGCAGGAGCCACAGTTGATGGATGTGTCTTCATTGGTTTCATTATCAGTTTTAGAAACCTATGACCAAAGACACTGTTGATTTTTGCACTTTTAGTATTCAGGGGGAACTTCATGTCTATGCAGCAATGAATGTACAGAGTTCGTTGCTTAACTCAAAACTGCACACCACCACTCATGCCTCTGATGTCTCACTGGGCAGACATCTGTTTAACAAGCCCCTCCTCTTGCTTCCTGCTCCACTGCTGATTCGTCAGGTTTGCTATTTTCCATATTTAATTTTGTAATTACCATTTGCCCTGGAGTAGATCTGAGGGTTAACAAAATGCTTGCAAAACACTTTCAGGTTATCAAAGAAAAGTCGATACAGGAAACTATCATTAGCCAGAATAACAAGTGATATCAAATTAAAAGACTTAAGTAAATATAAATATATAGAAATATAATATATAAAATAATATATATTATTTCTTAAATAAATGACATTTTAAAATCCTCTGCCTTCAAAATACGAAAGGTCTTCAGAACTGCTGAATTGTTTTTTAAAAGATTTAGTTTAGATTATTTTATAGTATTTTAGTTCTTTGAAAATTCGTTGCCTGCCCTGACTGGTGAGGCCGGGTTGGTTGGACATCGTCCTGCAAAGGAAAAGGTCACTGGTTCGATTCCCCATCAGGGAACATACCTGGGTTATAGGTTGGTTACTTAGTCAAGGCTTCTACAAGAGGCAACTAGTTGATGTTTTTCTCGCACATCAATGTGTCTCTCCCTCTCTTGCTCCCTCCCTTTCCCTTTCTCTAAAAAATAAATAAATAACATTTAGAAAATTGGTTACACAAATTTATGGTCTAATTCATTTCTCAAAGTGTTGCCCATGGACCAGTGGCAGAATTGCCAAAGACCTTGTTAGAAACGCAGTCTTGGGCAGATCCATTGAATCAGATTTAGATTAACTAAACAAGAATCCCTGGGGGCTCAAGAATCTGTGTTTTATCCAGCCTTCCAGGTGATGTCTCTCTGCTAAGTTTTGACAATAACTAATACTAGGTCACTGCTGCTCACAGACAGTATACAAGTTACGGACAGAATTACACTTCCTCCCAAATTCACATGTTGAAGCCTTAACCACCAACGTGACTGTATCTGCATATAGGACCTTTAAGGAAATAATTAAGGTTAAATAAGGTCATAAAGATGCGGCCCTGATACCTTAGGATTGTGGCCTTACAGGAACAGAAAAGGAGAAAATACCCCACCTCATCTCCCTCTCATTCTGTTCCCCACCACACACACCGTTTGAGGACACAGCGAGAAGACAGCTGTCCTCAGGGGGCAGTGCTCGCCAGAACACCACCATGCTGACACCCGTTCTGACATATAAGCCACCCAGTCTGTAGAATGTTGTGATGGCCACCAGACCTGACTAACACAGTGGATATGAACCATGTGGGGATCATGTTCAAGGGGATCAGGTTACAGATTCTGATTCAGGAAAGAGGTAGAAGCTGGTCTCGGTGAGGCTGTTTTCCTGGTGCATGGACCACACTTTGAGTAACACAGAGTAACGAGGACTTTCTATTCCACCTAGAACAAAATCCAACCACCCGTCTTGACCTGTAAGGCCCTACAAGACCGGGGGCCCACCTACCCCTCTGACCCCGTCTTGTGCCTCCCTCCTGATCACACTGCAACTCTCTGCCTGCCCACCTTGTCCTCAAATGTGCTGAGCTTCTCCCTTATTTCTGCCTCAGGACCATGGCACTTACATATTTACCTTCTGCATTTGCCCCAAGCTCTTCCTTCTCATCTTTCGGGCCTCAGTTCCCACACTGTCTTCTCAGAGAGAACACGACTGCTGTCCAAAGCAGCCCATCTCCTGTCCCCATTCTGTCACAGCTTGGCCTTTCATAGCTTTCTTCTCTGCCTGAAACTATTTTACCCTGTTATAAACTGTTTATCCTCTGTCTCCTCCACAAGAATGCAGGCTCCAGGAGAGCAAAATTGTGTCCCTCTTGTTCACCTAAAAATATTTGTTGATGAAATAGCCGCTGTAATGTAACTCTTCACAAGGTCAAAATACCGAAATGATAGGTCTACTCTCTTCCTCCATCTGTGGGTAAATGAAGACATCAGATTCACTCACTGGGTGTTCACTGAAGCCGTGACCCTGTTTTGGAGTCCCCAGTGCTCTCTGGCAGCTGTTCTCCCTTGTCTATGTCTGAGCTAGGTCTGACTGACATCACAGCTTCCAGGGTGTCGACCACTGGGTCATGATGGAGGGTCTGAAATTGACCAGCGGCTGGCACTGACACTCCTGAGCCTCTGCGAGTGCAGTCGCCTTCCCGCTCTTGACTGAACTTCGGCCTCACCTTTGAGGCTTGGCACTGGGTCTGGCTGCCCCTAAGCCAGGCACTGACTCCAGCTACTGGGGCTGGTGCTCTGACGCACTGTCTGCTTTTTGCTGTGACCTCCCTTGGGGTTCTGGATTCTGCCATTCTGGCTCCTGCCACTCTGGCTCCTGCCCCTGGAAGTGGTTGTGAACTTGCCATGAATGAATGACAGCTCATAATGGTTTGTGAGAGCCCACAGTGAACCTCTCTTTCTAGCTCCACATCCAGTGACTTCACAGTTCACTGCAGTGGGAGCTTGTAGTCCACTACAGTGGGGGCATTTACAACAGAGAAATGGGCAAATGCTCACATCACAACTCGGTCTCCCCAGAGACTGGGTTGCTAAATGTTTACCAGCACCACACAGGCTAAAGTCCATCTGCACTGGAAAAGCTCCTGTTTTCTGGATGTCTTCTGCTGTTGGCCACACCATCCAGAGAGTTGTCTCCACAGTGCCCCTCAGCCATCCCCACACACCAGCCTGAGTCAGGCTGGGCAACATACACACACACACCCCATAGTGAGGTCTCTATGGAGCCTTTAAAACACATTGTAAATTCTGACAAATGTGGTCAGCACTCTGAGGGATGCTTAAGAGAAACACAAACAAAAGCAAGACGCCAACTCTTTGAGACAATGTTCATTATCATTCTTCCTAATTTTTTTTCCACACACTCTTCTGAGTTTTCATAGACCAGAGATAAACGCAATTTATATCACGGATATTATCAAAGGTGCTGGCACAAATACGAGTGAGTTACCTAGAACAGAGAGAACAACTCAGTGCTGTCGGGAAGGCAGGCCAAGCCCATCGTCACATTCATGTGTGATTGCTCACACACTCTTGCTTTCCATCCAGCCCGGCATTTAAATCTGTGATCATCAACCAGGCGGGACAACAGTGAGGACCAGTGGCCCCTAAGGGTCGGTCTCAAACTTTGAGCAGGAACAGCCCGTCTAACAGTGTACACCCCTTCTTCAACAATGCTGCTGCTTTAAATATCAGACTGTGTGCTTTACACACACTTACATCTTATTCCCACAATCAAACTGTAGGTCCCTTACAAACAGAGACAGTGGCTTACATATTTTTTATTTCTTCCAGGATTCTGGAGAAGTCCTGACAACATTATAAAGTTAAAATTTTCCATATGTTAAAAAAAAACCACACTGTAAATATAATTTAAGGGCAAATGACAAAATACTAAATTTATTTGCAACATGTTACAACTATAATATAATTTTTAAACCATTTATAATTATTTGGAAAGAAATGCATTCCCCTTCCCCAAATAGACAAAGAATAAAAAGGGAAATTCACAAAAATGTATAAATGACCAGGAAACATTTTCAAACTATAATTATCCCTACAAGTTAGGAAAAAGATGCAAATTTCAACAACAATAAGATGCCTTCTTTACCTATTAAATTGATTTTTAAATTGTTTGAATGATTGTATTTTATGTAAATGATTTTGAGGAAAATGGATGTTATCTCACATTCCTGGGAGACGTGTACATCTTTTTGGTATTACAAAAATAGAAACGGGGAGGGGCATGAGTTTGTGAAAATAGAAAATAAATAGATTATAGTGCATATATAGAATAAAAGATAATACAATGATTAAAATATTGTTATAGAAAAATATTTAATGATGTGGGAAAATGTTTGGGAAATACGCTTTTACATAATTGTAGAAAAATATAGAAATGTACAGAAATATCATAAAATACATTGTGTTGTAACAAGAAAAAAGGCAAATGTTTAAGGTTTTGGTGGTGTTTAAAATAACAGTTTATTACGTTTGTGGATCCTCAGTGAGGTTTTCTTCTGAACACAGAAAATAATGGGGCCCCTCTCTCAGTTTTGTGTGTTTGATGAACAAAGATTTCTTCAGGCAATTTGTGTTGGTAGGAAAAGAAAATATATCACCTACTAGAAGATCAGAACATGCATTTAACCCAGGAGTCAAGTTCTCAGCGACAGAAACATGGCAATAATAAAAAGTACCCATGTTTTAGCCTTGGACTTAATTATAAAAACATCCTATAGAGTGTTGAGTCAGGGTCCTATGGTGGGGAAGGGAAGATGTGCTCAGCAGTGTGGGGAGGGGCCGGAGGCTGGGGATGTGGTGGAGACAGATCCCAGCTGCATGCTTTCCACTGCTCTGCAAGGGAAATACACGCACAGAAGACCTCAAGAGAACCAGTGACCTCTGTCCCCAGAGCAGCCTTCCTAGCAGATTCTCTGTCTTGTTCTACACGAGCCACGTTACAAAGATGTGTCCACAAGCAGCCAAGCTATAACTCACAAATTGTGTTTCTGCCTTGCCAAATCAAAAATTCAGATAGCAATTGTTTTGATAGCAAGATCCAGACTGTGTTGAGTCCACGTGGCCCAGGCTTCCTCGGTGAAGCTGTCCCAGGATTTCAGAAGGACCGAAAGAGTGTTTTCTGTTAGTTTAAATTCTTACTTGTCCAGAGCCTGGAATTGTGGGTGTAACTGCATTTCCGAAAACACTGATATTTTTTTCATCCTCTCCTAATATGAAAGCTGTCCTGCTTTTCTCCCCACCCAAAGCCTCCTTCCCCCCCCACCACAAATTCAATTGAGACTCTTACACTTCTCATGTTTCTCCACAGAGCCAAAAACAGTATCCGCACATGAGAATCTGCACCTACTCAGCCAACTGGCAGAACTGGATGCAGAGCATGCGTGTAAACCAGACATGCATGCATCAGTCCACAAGATCCAGCTACGTGGGCCTTCGTCCTTGATGCTGCTCTAAGGGAATGCCACAGATGGGTGGCTTGTAAACAATGGACGTGGATTTCTTAGAGTTTGGAGACTAGAAGACCGAGATCAAGGAGCCTGCTGACTAGCGTCTAGTTCACAGTCAGGAACTTCTAAGTATAACTTCACATGGTGAAAGGGGCAAGGGATCCCTCTGGAGTCTCTTTGATAAGGGCCTTAATCCCGTTCCTGAGGCCTCCACCCTCATGACCTTAATCACCTCCCAATGGCCCCACCTTCCAATATCATCACCTTGAGGATTAGGGTTCAATGTGAATTTTGACGGGACACAAACATTCAGATGATAGCAAGCAGGTCCACCCACAGCCCAGGACCTGAAACTAAGCTGAAAAAGTCACTCAGAGCAAATGCCAAACATAGTAAACAACTTCATCCTCTTGCATTGTGTGCTGCTTTTCTCCTGGAGATGGAAGTGACTAGATTTTTTTAAAGCCTTTTGTATTTTTTTTATACTACTGAGGTGCCTGGAAATGTAAAAATAAAGAAAGAAAACCTCATTTGAAATAGAGCCTGGAAACACTGAAGGAGGAACATCACAGGCACGTACTGCTCGTTACAGGCTGCATAACCAGCAGGAAGAAGGAAGATAAGAATTATTTTGACAAGGGAGGCTATTAATTACATGGGAATTTCATCCTCCGCTTTTAAGAAAAAGGAGGAAGTTTCATCTCTGCCCCAGCAACAATGCACTGACTACTGCTTCAGGCCGGTGAGAAACCACCAGAACCTTGAACCCTTGTTCTTCTCCAGTGAACTTTCGTTCAAAACAATCCTCCCCAATTTCCTCCTAAGACCTAATAAAAACAAGACCCTCCCCTTTGTTCTCTGGACTGGCTTATGGTTTTGCCATAGCATGCTCATCCCAAACAGCAATTCCCTGCAACTCCCAATGAACCCATTTTGCTGGTAAAACAACTAGCTGTTTTAATTTTAAGGTCGACAGAACTGTAAAGGCTCAGGGTCCACAGGGACCTGAGAGAAAATTTTTACCACTTTCCTCCTGATGTCAGTGGCCTCCTTCTGGTCTCCATAGAGACATGATGGAGCCTCTCACTGCACAGCCCCACCAACGTCCTGCTCCTGCTCTTAAGGCAGCCTGGTCCACAGGGAAGTTTTGATGGTTAGAAAGGGCATGGCTCAGTTGAATTAAAATTACCTTTCCAAAACTCACCCTCTGCTTCTAGTTCTGCCTTTATAAGACCAAAAGATGGAAAATCTAATTTCCTTTTGTGCTGTTGATTTTATGATGTGGTTTTAGGAACAGGAGAAGGTAAGGAAACATTTAGAAGTGATGGAGTGATTGCAGGACAATCCACTGAAAATTCTCACCAAGCTCGTTTACTGTTTTGGGACAAATACTCACCAATGAGAGAAAACTTGGACGAGGCCAGAAGTACTCACTAGCTAGGCCTTGACTGTAAGAATTGAAAATCTCAGCACCATCGAAGCATGTTGCATTGCTTTCCGCAGCAGCCATTCCTCCAGATGAGAAGGCCCGTAAAAAATTAATTTGTATAAATACTGTTTTCAGATTTCTCCTCACAAACAACAGAAACATTGTAAATGTTATAAGGTTTATACGTGTTAACATGATTAATGAACGATCGATAGGAGGTCCATGTGTCACTGCTGCACGTTTACTGCCTCACATTTATTTCTAAAAACAACCACGGACATGCAGATTATCTATCCACTTTACACCTATTATAGGCACTGAAAACGAAGAAAGGGTACCTCACCTGAAATTGGAGTTGGCAAGGCCCATAGAGGGGGTCCTCACACCCCCCTCTATGTCATTGTCCATCACCTGACACAGGAAGAGACATACCTTGCATCTCCAACAGGAAGATGTATCTACTTTACCACCTTGGAGGTAGAAGCCCAGCCACTAGCCCCGACAACAAGAAACGCCACAGTTCAGCCAATGAGAAGCTGCTGTCACCTGAACTCCTACTCTCCTCCAATGAATCGTTATTTTTCTTTTTCTAATGACTTTCTTGCTTCACCCTCCTTTCTATAAAAGCCTTCCATTTTCTATAACTGCTCAGAGTATCTCTCTGCTTGCTAGATGAGATGCTGCCCATTTCATGCATTATTTAATAAAGCCAATTAGGTCTTCAGATTTACTCAGCTGAATTTTGTTTCATAACAGCACAGAGGAAAAACAATAGAGAAAAGCCCACGAACACTAGAGAGAGCTATGTTCCTGCCCACATAGGTGCCAGCCGTCCTCTGGTGAGAGCAAAGACTCGGTCCCTTCTTTTCCTGTGAACTTCCTTTTGATGACTTTCATCTACTGGTGGATGAGATCGTCCCTATACTTCTAACTAGTCTTCAAGAAAAAACTACACAAGGGCCACTCTAGCTGTGACTTGCCCCTCTTCATTTCTAGGGCTCATTGCTCAGCATCCTGAAAAGTTCAAAGCAGGCAAACAAGGGTAAATCCTGGCTTCTCTCAGTCTGTGTCATCAAAGGTCCAAAACGCAGCCAGAAGAAATTTCACTTATTTACTGAAAGGAAATGCTCAGAGGTTTTTCTGAGTCAAGATTAGTAGAAGACATTCTGACAGCATTCATATTTTGTTATAACCCATGCAAACCATAAATGAATTTATTCTGATCTAATATTTTGTGGTAAAATACTTTATCCAGTCTCAGCAGGGCACAAAGCCTTTGGGGCTGGAAAGTTGTTTACTATTAACTTAGGGACACCCTTATTAAATTTGCCAGTGTTGGTGTTTAGTGTTTGTATGCAAATAGCCCTTCAATTACATCTTTGTTTTCTTTTTCCCTTTTGGCAACTTCGCAAGCTCTTTAAGGACACAAGGCCCAACCGTGGACACCCATGAGCCAGGGCAAGGACAGCGTTTCCCACAGCGTAGACCATCAGAAACATTTGTTGTGTGAACAAATTCTTGAGGAAGGGAACATTTATACAATGCACATTATTTAGGGGTAAAAATTGCAAATACTTTCAAATGAGATACATACTTGCAAAATCTCTCAGGTGAAGAAACACAGGGCCACAGCGCTGCCAAGATGCACAACTCCTGAGGACCCCATTCTCCTAGGCTATAAACTGCTTAGCCTTGACTATTTTTTTTAATCTTACAGAGATTAAATAAGAAGAAAATGTAGAATTTTCCCCACCCTTCTGTAGAGTAGCCAGTGCAACTCTAACTTCAGTACACTACTTAAGCACTCAACCCATGTTTTCACATAAGAAAATATCAAAGCAAGTATGTGTTTTAAAAAATCTCCATGGCTCGGCTGGCAGACACGATGACCTTTGGAGGTCATCCTGGAGAGCAGTACTTTCGCCTGGCAGCCGTTGTCAATGCCTGAAAATGCACGGGGGCAAGAAGTGCTTGGGTATCTCAGACCTTCGGGCCAGCTGTCCTGGAGGGATGATTGGAGTGAGTCCCTTTTAGAAGCAGAGCCTAAAGAGGTAATGAAAACACTGCAAGACAGAATCAGTGAGGTGCATTCTCCCCAGTAGGTGCAAACAGAGGACAGGTGTGTGGGAAGAAAGAATCGTGGCTGCGGGGCACCCCCTCAGCAGCTTGCCGGGCAGATGGAAACAAAGCGCCACAGACCCACGTCAGGAAGGACAGGTGAACGGACAAGTGACCCAGCAGCAGCAAGAAGCCTAAGTGAATAAATATTCATCTTTTACTCAAACAAACATCTGAAATTTCCAGCAGGCTTCTTAAAAATGTCATGGATATGGACACTCCATCCAAATAAAGAAAAGTAAAAGAAATTGTAACATGTAAAATAAAAAAGACAAAAACAAATGAAGTCACACATTGAGAAAAAGTATTTCTGAGATTAAATAAGAAGAGCATTCAAAGAACATAGTAGTTTCA
Organism: Carollia perspicillata; assembly: GCA_004027735.1. Taxonomy (NCBI): domain Eukaryota; kingdom Metazoa; phylum Chordata; class Mammalia; order Chiroptera; family Phyllostomidae; genus Carollia; species Carollia perspicillata. The sequence continues at coordinate 43,867 of PVKM010004577.1, forward strand.
TGACATGGTAGAGGTTTACCAAACCATTTAGTGCCTTTAAGAGTTTTAGAAAAACTCCAAAATATTTTACTCTTTCTGTTGAAGGACTTGAAAAGTATCTGGTAGGAACTGGATGAAGTTTCAACTGAAGAATTCCCTCGAGTTGCTAAAACCAGGACCATCTTGTGGGACATTCTTTACCAAACACGCTGCATGAAATATGTCTAGCTTACAAGTTCAAAGGGAAGTAAATGTACTTTTAAGGAACTGAAATATGTTTATCAGCAAATTTATATTTCAATAAAGCTCTTATGCTTAGACTCGGAGTGAGAAGTGTCCGTAGGAATAGTGCCACTTTTATTTCTGATCACAGGGTGAAGCCAGCACTATATTTAAAATCCTGGGCTTTTAAAGCTGAAAGAAACTTTAGAAAGCAGCTTGGACATTGTTGAAAAGATACATTCAAATCTTGCAGACTACAGAGCGCCTCGGCTGTGTGTACAGGACAGCCTTCAATGGCCCGGACTTAGTCCTCCCGGCCACGTGAGAGCAGGACTTTCAGGGTACGCTGACTCCATCACCTCGTATCTACTCGGGTTTCTCCGCCCTCTGAAGCAGCACTTGAAAGCAATCTATCTATACTTGGCAAAGTTGCCAAATCAAGAAATAAATCAACATATGGAAACACAGAGAAGTTGGCTTTAATCTGTGCGAAACTTTTGTGTTAAGTCCATAAACGTGATGAAACCCAAACAACGTAGAAGTGGAAACTGCCAGCCGTGCAGTGATACCTCTGAACACGAGATGAAGTGAAGTAGCTTCCAACACCTGCATTTGTTGAGGTTTTCTTTTCCTCACTTCTCATCATATGTTTCTAATTCTTTTGGAAAGTAAAGATTGTCCATAATTGGTTGACATTGAAGTATTCTGTATCCAAAAATCATGAGCTTTCCTTCAAGGTATTTAAATGTGTATTTCAAATTGAGTCAGTGTGCTCATACACTAGGCAGAAGGAGATGATCATGATGAAAAGACTGAAGGAGCAAGGGGAATAATCGATAAATCAAGATTCCAGAGAAATAGAACAATGAAGCATCAAAAACACAAGTGGCAGCAATGCCACTTCCAGGCATGTATACAGTGGGACTGGTACTTGGACAAACGCATGTGCATGAGTGTTCCTAGCAGTCCTATTCCCTGTAGCCTAAAGCTGGAAACAGCCTAAATGTCCATCAACAGATGACTGGATAAACAAAGTGTGGTGTGTGATTTCTCTTCCAGATCCTATTAAAATTCAGATGTCTGGTTGCTTGTTGAGCAAAACTTCCAGCAGACTCGTAGACTCCATGAGGGCAAGGACTTCGCTCTTTGCATTACCAGCTAATTTCTCTGCACCTATTGCATACTGAGTGGCCGGCACGCTCTGAATGTTTGTGTCTCCAAAAATTCATCTGTTGAAATAATAAAGTCCCCCAAAGGTGATGATATTAGTAGAAGGGACCTTTAGGAGGTGCTTCAGTCATAAGGGTGGAGCCCTCACGAATGGGACTAGTGCCCTATAAAAGAGGGCCCACAGAGGTCCCTACCCCGGTCCACCATTGTGCGAGAGCACGACGCGACGGGTCAGCACCTACGAACCATAAAGGGGGCCCCCACTCGGCCACGCTGGCTCCAGTTGCAGCAGCCTGGGCGGGCGGAAATAGTGGCGCTCACCATTGCGCTATCTCATTTGAGGACTGTAGCCATTCCTATTTCACGGATGAATTAGGGAGAGACAAATAAAAAGTTGCTTGCATAGGACAGAATGGAGGGAAGACAAGGGATTTAGTTTCATAACCAAAAATATGAGAAAAGAGGAAGAGTAAAGGGGATATGTACATAGAAATTAGAAAGATTGAAGAAGGTAGAACTGATGAAAACCTGCAAGTGACAGAGACAGAAGAAACTCCCACATCCGCCTGTGCCCGCTCCAGGCCTCAATTCCTCAGCGGTTCTCCATGGTTTAACGTGTTAGCACACAGCCAAAGCTGCTCGTCGCGTCCGGCTGCTGGGCCTCTCTCGCACCCTTCGCCCGCTGTGGCCCACTTTGCTGTATGCAAATGCTCTCACCCGCCCTGCCCTGCCCCTTGCCCTTCTGCCTGGAGCATCCCCTCCTCACTTTCTACTCCATCTCTCTGCTCACACACTGACACTCTGAGAAGCCCCACCGGTCTCCTCCCCTCGGCAATCTTAGACCTACTTCTGGGGCTGGACCCAAGGTTTGGGGGGTTTAACGTTGATGCAGTGTCAGAGAGACTGTCTTTACAGAAGATGCTAAATCACAAAGTGAACATTGATTTAGAATGAGAAAAACAATCAGAATAGATTACATAGCTACGACATCCAGAACAACTTTATATTTTGTGTGTATTACAGAGAGCAGAAAGATCCATCCTCTTTCCTCTAACAAAGTTGGTGGTAATTTGATTTACATCATAAATTACTTAAAAACATTTATTTTAGTTTCACAACTCAGTTTTGGTAATATCATATAAAGTTTTAAGAGATCTGCCAAATCTGGGGAAGCCTCTCTCAAGTTTTTCCATCAGCATGTCTTCTGCTTACAATACCAGACACGTCGGACGACTCGAAGGACACTGCACAGACCGGCTTCTGGCTCTGCGCATTTAAATCACGTTTCTCTTCCATTACTCACATGGTTCTGGTGCCAGGAGCTAGAAGACAGATTTAAATTGTGACATAACCTCTGATCGTGAAGCTTTATGTCACAGCACTGGTGAGTCAGGGCAGAGGGTTACAGGAGTATTGCTGGAAGTATTCCTGCATGAGCAGGGCTACCATAACTTAACAATGAACCACATGAAAATATCTCACTAAACCCCCAAAATGTATCCCGAACTCAACCTTTTCTTAAGCAGTTCCCAAACTGCCCTTGGGTGCTTTTGTGCCATCTAATACAAGGAGAAATCTGACAGAGATGTAAGTGCAGAAGAAATGTAATTTTAACTGGTTCCTTTAAAATAGCTTATTTTTGTGGATTTTATAAAAATATGTGGCCCTGGCTGGGTGGTTTAGTTGGTGAGAGTGCTGTCCTGTACACCAAAAGATGGAGGGTTCGATTCCCAGTCAGGGCACATGCCTAGGTGGCGGTTCGATCCCAGGCCGGGATGTGTATGGGAGGCAACTGATCGATGTTTCTCTTTCACATCAATGTTTCTCTCTCTCTCTCTCTCTCTCTCTCTCTCTCTCTCCCCTGTCCCCTCCCCACCCCTGTTTGCTTCCTCTCCTTCTAAAATCAATTAAAAACAAAAACAAAAAATATACCCTCTGGTGGTGAGGATTAAAAAAAAAGAAAGCACTCATGAGTGTACACATACATTGAGAGGGCCTTAGGAGGGGCCTATGCACACAAGCGGGATCCGAAGTATTAGCTTCCTCAGCCTCAAATAAGTATGCTTCTGGTTCTTCCCAAGGCACCCTGTGTATATTTCTGTTGTAGTTCAAACAGTTTGTAATTATAATCACTTCTTTGTCTGTTTCCTAACTAAGCTAAGACAGAGTTGTTACTCCTTGAGGGCAGGGACATATCTGTTCATATTGGTATCTCCAGTGTCAACAATGCCTGGTGCATTAATAAAAAGTTGTTGAAGTAATGAATGAATGCATGCATGAGGACTGTCCTATTGAAGGGTAAGGAAAGACAGGGTAAAAGTGTGGGGTCAGAGAAGCTCCCTGCTGACCACCAGGGGGTGCTGTTGAGTGGTGTTAGATGGTAGGTCTGCTGGGTAGGGTAGAGATGGTAGAGCAATGGCTTGCGATTGGCCGTTCTTTTTATACTTGAAGTCAAGTTTTTGTAGCTCTGGAGACACAAGAAAGGCAAGATGGGCCTTGTACAGTCAAGTGAGTCAAGGAAATGGAAGCTGAAAAAGAAAAGCCACCTCTGCTTCGGAGAATCACTGAATTGGCACACTACCTCCATTTCCAACTCTTCTGCGTCCTGAGCCTTTGATGATAGCTAACATTGGGAGTATTCTGGAAACACCACACCCAGGTCTGCTCCTTATATTTATAGAGCTTTTAGCACAAAGGCATTTTCATCAAAGCATTTTAAGAGCTGGGCACACCCTGTCACACACAGGAGCTCCATGAAAGGAATTGCAACTTCAGAGCAGCCCGAGGCCTGAGTTGGCACACAGGAATGCTTGTGGAATACACTCCCTGCCACAGGCGAGCAGCCCAGGCTGCAACTGGTGGGAAGGACCACATCAGGTGGCGCCAGCCAAAGCCTGCTGAGGGACCCTGACCTGCATTCCTGGAAGAAAACCTAGACTTGATGCACACTGACCATGTGCCAAGCAGGCTAGTAGGCTCTTTACATACTTTATGTCATTTAAACCCAACATTATCCCTCTTGTGCAAATGAAGAAACTGAGGCTGGGAGAAGCAAAATAATTTGCCTCAGGGAAATAACCAGAAAGAGCCAAAGCCAAGGTTAAAACTTAAATCCATCTATTTCGACAACCATGTACTTTTACTGCTATCCTAATACATGATCTAAATTTATCAGAAGAATTGAAAATTAGCTTAACATTATTTTCAGACAACTTGTATTATTTGATTCTGAGACTATGCGACTGCTTTAGCATAGCTCAGACAGGCCCAGAAAAAGTGCCATCTAAGCCCAAGTTTTAGTCAACACTTCTGCAGTCCCCATGAGTCCCTAGTGAAGGTCTGGAGAGGATGATACATGCTGTCTTTCATCATAGCAACCCATGTCAAGAAGGGCTATGATTACCTTAGTGTCATTTGTCCTTGACTCAAGATCCCAATGACAAGCTGAGGCAAATTATTTCCAATAGGCCAGCCCAACAGCTGACACCAACTCCACTAGTTACAAATTCCAGAGCACAGAAAGCCTTGTGTGGACCTTGCAACTCTGGGAAAGTTGTTACATCCCCTTTACAGTCTCTGGAAAACAAGGGTATGTGATTGCAGAGCCCCCAGGGTACCACAATGAGCATCCTCCAATGTTATTTAGAGTTCTCCAGAAAATTCAACTCTTCGCGGAGACCTTGGACATTTTCCACTAATAAAATCTGCTAAAAATTCCTCCTCTTAGAAAGAGTGCAAAGTTAAGTCCCAGCTCTGTCTGCAACTAGCTGTCTAACCTTGGGCATATTTCTTAACCTCCTCATCTGTAAAGTGGAGATGACACTGCTTACATCACAGATTGCTATGTGACTAAATGAGCAAATAAAAATGTTAGCTAAGTGAATAAAGGACAATGTAAAAATGTAGCTCCATCAGATGTTAATAATGATGAGTATGATCATTATTTAATATTTGTTTTCACTAGTATTGGCAACGTTATCCTCTCCTGGGCCAAGTCCCTAGTCCTGAATCAATTGATATGTCCTGACTTAACACCTAATGGGGACTGACTGTCCCAACAACTTATAGTGCAATCAAAGACACACAGGAACAGGTTAAGGAGGAGACCAGATCAATAAAATATAGAAAGTTCCATAATGTAGATGAGACCCTAGCAGGGCTTCTGGGAATAGTATTTAACTGGGATAAACAGGCCCAGATTAGAGAAGGCGGGAGATGTGGGGAGCTGTGGGGCAACTTCCGGTCTGACGACTTCTTACTTCAGAAGAAGGGGACTTTTATTCATTCAGAGTGAAACAACACAGTAAGTATTCAAAATTGTTCACCACTAGCGACTTGTAATGTTTGATGGTTTCCATGGTGTCAACACTCCCATCATAGCTGATTTCAAGTTACCAATAAGACTGTAAGCAGAGTTGGGAAGAGATGCTCACTGGCCACTATTATATAGTATGCCCACCATGCAAATACCATCGATGCCAATAACCTCGGAAGCATAGATAACAGAAAAATGGAGTGAATTAGAAAGTGATGGCTTTTGAATATGTATTTTCCTGGTTTTTAGAATAATTTACTGATAACTTTATATTATTTAACTTTTCCAGCTTTATTGACATATGACATGATAAATTTAAGATGTGCCATGTGATTTGCCATTCATATAGACATTTCAAAATATTTTCCACAGTAAGTTTAGTTAAACACCTCCATCTCCTCCCATAATTTCCATTTTGTTGTTGCCGTTGTTATGATCAGAACATTTTTTAAGATTTACTCTCTTAGCAACTTTCAAGTATAAAGTACGGTATTTTTAACTATAGTTACCATAATGTATAACAAATCCCCAGAATTTATTTCTCTTATTTATAACTAGGTGTTTGTACCTTTTGACCAAGACCCCGTTTTCCCCACTCCCCAGCCTCTGGCAAACGCCATTTCACTCTGTGTCTGTGAGTTCAGTGTTTTCAGATTTCACATATAAGAGAGATCATACAGTATTTGTCTTTTTCTGTCGGACTTATTTCATTTAGCATAAAGCCCTCAAGGTTCACCCATGGCATTTAAATTGCCCAACTTCATTCTTTCTTATGGCTGAATCATATTTTATATTATGTATTGCATTTTCTTTATTCATTCATACGATGATGGACATTACTTAATTTTTAATTATGGCTATACTTATCTGACTTTCAGACTTCCTGGAAATTTAACAATAAGCTCTTTTGACTTAATACCCCAGCTCTGGGACACCACTGGGGCCCTTGAAACAACCCAGGGGGAAGACATAGCTGGGAGCAGGATGTTATTTGGGAGGTGATCAAAAAGGGCCGATGTTGGCTACATTATGAAGCTAGAGCTGAGAAGATTTGCCGGTAGACTGCATGTGGGATAGGAGAAAAAGAAAGCACACCAAGGTGACTCCTGGGGCTTGCTTCCCATGTCCTCCCACAAAGCCTAAAGGGTGACCTAACAAGCTTCTCTTGTCCTTTAACTGCGTCATAGTCTCCTCCTTTCTACGTTAGTCCCAGCTACATGATGGGAGAATTCTGGGGTCTAAGGCCTCCAGTCTTTTTCCTTTATAGAAAAGAAAGAATTTGATAAAAAATTTTGCTTTCCACCAAGGCAGGCTTCTAAAACTAGTATTTTCTTTGTGCAAAATAGTATTCCTGTTTTCTTTAAATATATGAAGGGGGTGGAGAGAAGGAGAGGGAGGAAAAAGGAGAAGAAGAAGAAGGAGGAGGAGGAGGTGGAGGAGGAGGAGAGGAGGAGGAGGAGGAAGGAGAAGAAGGGAAGAAGAAGAGAAGAGAGGGAGGGGAAGGGCGAGTGAAAGCAGGGAGGGGAGTACTCCTTAGTGGCCCAGAAGGGCAGTGGGAGTGAATGTATTCCAGGCCCTGAATGGCATCCTTTTGTGCTCTGTATTCTCAGACATAATTGAAATCTTTTATAATACTAATGTATTAATATTTGTATAATAAAAATCTAAAGAAAAATGAGGGGAAAGTCACCAATAAAATATATATTGACTAAATCATGCCTTAAAAGAGAGAGAGAATCAGGCCGAGAGAGTGCAAGCTTTCTAGACAGTGGGAGTCCTAGGCAGGGACATGCAGGTCAACCGTGGTCACTAAGCAGTGGCATGGTTCAGGATGGGGAGGAGGAAGAGCTGCATTCCATCCAGAAATCTGTTAGGTTTCATGAATCTGGAGAACTTTAATGCCCTGTGCCTTGGAGGAGGAAAGGCCCGTATGTAAAGTGGGAGCAAAGATGTCCTCACGTCACCCTATTGTGACCAGGATCAGCTAAGGGGGCACAAATCCCCTTCCTTAGCCGTGTGGAAGTCTTTTGAGGG